>JAEUCK010008743.1:0-17481 GCA_017311455.1 Otocyon megalotis megalotis | reverse complement strand
GGCCCCTTTCCCTCTTTCCGCCCGGGAAGGTCGGTGCGGCTCCTGCTCCTCCGGGACGGGGCTCTCCTGTCCTGGGGACACTCGCCCCGGCCTCAGCCCGGCTCCTCGCGGGGCCCCTCCCCCTTGGAGGCCTTTCGTTTCTTTATTTCTTTTTCCCCCGTCTTCCTACCTTGATAGAAGCGCAAACTCTTCTCACTGTAGCGTTCCAGCTGGTCTCTCTTTAAATCTCAGGCCGAATTCGTAGATTTTCAGGATGATTTGAAGGTTTTCTAGGTAATTTGGTGGGGACAGGTGACTTGGGGACCCTACTCTTCCGCCATCTTGCCCCTCCTCCTCTCTGCTGCTTTACTATTCAGGCTTCCATTGTTTCATATTATCTCTGCTAATATTAGTCAGATTCTCTTTTACAGTGTTGTCTTCCAAGCTTTGTTTGTATGTTGATTCTACAAATTAAAATAGCATTTCCATTATTCCAATGATTAAATTACTCCTTACTGAAGGACTAAATAGCTCTAGTCATTGAGGGAAAAAGGGTAAACGTAGGTCAGGAAAACTGAAAGATGAATGTTCCAAGTGTCAAGGTCAAATGGGATTCCTTGAACTCAATTTCAAGACTTTCTATTAAATTCAGTTTGTTCGATACCTTTAATATACAAGAAATATTTATCTGCCTTTGTTCTTATTTCGTAGCCACCTCTTTTTTGGCTTCTTGACACTAAAGATGTTAGTTGGTTTTGTTTTCTTAAGTTTTTTTCCGTTCTCTTTTTTTCCTCAGGAGTCTACTGTTATAATATCTGTTCCACTTGCACCTTCTTCTTTTTTTTTTTTTTTTGGTTTATTCTAAATTTTCTGGGTCTTTTCCCCAAATATGCGAGTGATGAAAACGGTTCATCAGCACTGGTAGCATGATTTTCCACTGTGGTATTAGACCTCTTCCTTAATGAAAAATGGACGGCAGGGTCTTTGTACATATAAGCTAGTAGTACTGTTTTAGGGTACATTTCGTTATTTTGTTCGTCATGTATTTTTTGAAAATTGACTTCTAAAGATATTACATTAAAATATCATATCTTATTTCCTTAGTTTTTTGGTGCATCTCAAATTTTGTGTGCCTGGTTTCACTCACTGCAGTATCTCCATCTGCTTTGGGACAAGGACCTGGAAGGTTAAATGTAATTTCCAGATATGGTCAGTAGAGGGCAGCAAAGGGTGGTGGAGTGAACACTCAACTGCCAAGGCCTGGGCATCCCTTTTTTTCCTCTTTATAGAGCTCAATTAGTGGTAGTAGAAAATCCAGAGTGCCAGGATCAGGATAGAAATTACTCATAATACTGATCCAGGATGGGTATCAAGCTTAGAAGGCAGTGGAAATGTTTAGCCACAAATTCATAGCCTGGTGTCTATCAAAGAGATGTGAACCACTGGACATTAGGAGGGGAATCATTAGACCTTCACAGTCCTGACTCTTACTCCCAGCCTGACTAAAACCTAAGATCTCATTCTGTAAAGTACCAGGAGTCTCCTATCCACATTGAGAGCTGATGCAAATTTCCTGTCTGGCAGTCGGTTCATGGTACCAGCAGTGGCTCTGGGTTCCACAACCAGCCATTCCTGGGAGAAGAGACAGAGTTGGACATGGGCACCATATGTAAACACTGACAGTTGATGAAAACACTCACTGATGTGTCAGCTAAATAATTTGGGAGCCAACCTAAATGGGATGTGGCTTAAAATATATTTTCTTTCCTCTTCCAGGAGGGAAACATTCTTTAGGCAAGGAAAAATTATAGGACTTTGAAATTAGACGAACTCGACTCTATGAATTATTAGGTATGTGGTTTTCAGTGCCTTAACTTTACTAAACTTCAGTTTCTCCAACTATAAAGTGGAAATAATGATTCTTACCTCGCAAACCTGCTGCAAGGAAATGAGATGATGTCCATAAACTGCCTGGCAAAGAACTTAGCAATTTGTAGTTACTCAATTGGCATTACTACAATCTCTCCCTATCTTTGGTCATGGAGAATACCCATGATATTGTTACTATTTCTGAATAAAAAGTCTGATTGTGGGATCCCTTGGTGGCGCAGCGGTTTGGCGCCTACCTTTGGCCCAGGGCGCGATCCTGGAGACCCGGGATCGAATCCCACATCGGGCTCCCAGTGCATGGAGCCTGCTTCTCCCTCTGCCGGTGTCTCTGCCTCTCTCTCTCTCTCTCTGTGTGACTATCATAAAAATACTGATCCAGGATGGGTATCAAGCTTAGAAGGCAGTGGAAAAAAAGTCTGATTGTCTCCTATAAACATAACTAAATCATTTGAAGGATTACTCTGTTAGATATCATACTAAGATTTCTGCGGTATGATCTCATTTAATTCTCATAACAGCCCTATGAGGCAGGTGCTTTTATCACCATCCTGATATTATAAATGACAACAGTGAGGCTTCAGAAGTGTAACTAGTTTACCCAGTGTCATGTAGGTAGTAAATTATGAGGAAGGATTAAAACTACGTAATTTGATTCCCGACCTTCGTGCTCTTGCCATTACATAATGTTTTCTGATGTACACATGTAGTCAAAGATTGAAAATTTTAAGCGAAGAAATCAAAGAAGAAGTTTAAAAATACTTGGAGACCAATGAAAATGAAAACACAATGGTCCAAAAACTTTGGAATCCAGCAAAAGCTGTTCTAAGAGGGAACTTTAGAGCAATCCAGCCCTACCTCAAGAAGCAAGAAAAATATCAAACAACCTAACCTTACACTACAGAAGCTGGAAAAAGAAGAACAAATAAAACCCCAAACCAGGAGAAGAAATAAAATAATAAAGATGAGAGCAGAAATAAATGAAATAGAACCAAAAAAAAAAAAAGAAACAATAAAACAGATCAATGAAACCAGGAGTTGGTTCTTTAAAAAGATCAACCAAATTGATAAACTTTTAGCCAGACTCATAAAAAACAGAGAGAGAGAGGGGACACCTGGGTGGTTCAGTGATTGAGCATCTGCCTTCAGCTCAGGGCGTGATCCCGGAGACCCAGGATCAAGTCCCACATTGGGCTCCTTGCATGGAGCCTGCTTCTCCTTCTGCCTTTGTCTCTACCTCTGTCTTTCTCTGTCATGGATAAGTAAATAAAATCCTTAAAAAAATTTTTTTACCAAACATATAAAGAAGACTTAACACCTACTTTTCTCAAACTACTTCAAAGAACAAAGAATGAAAGCTTCTATGTATTCTATGAAGGCAGCATTACCCTGATACCAAAACCAGATAAAGAAACTTGAGAGAGAGAGAGAGAGAGAGAGAGAACTACAGGCCAATATCTCTGATTAACATACATGCAAAAATCCTCAACAAAGTATTAGCCAACCAAACCCACCAATACATTAAAAAAGTCATTTACCATGATCAAGTGGGATTTATTCTTAGTATGCAAATGTGGTTAAATATTCACAAATCCATTAACATCATACATCTTATCAACAAGGGAAGGGTAAAAAACCATGATCATTTTAATAGATGCAGAAAAGCATTTAAAAGTACAACATCCATTCATGATACAAACTCAACAAAGTAGGTTTAGAGGGAACATACCTCAACAGAATGAAGACCATATGTGAAAAAACTACAGTTAATGTCATACTCAATGGTGAAAAAGTGAGAGCTTTTCCCCAAGATCAAGAACAAAACAAGGATTTCCACTCTCACTACTTTTATTCAGCATAGTACTGGAAGTCCTAGCCCCAGCAATCAGACAAGAAAAAGCAATAAATGGCATCCAAATGGGTAAGGAAGAGGTAAAACTTTCACTATTTGCAGGTGCCATGATACTATATGTAGAAAACCCTCAGGATTCTACCAGAAATGGACTAGAACTGATAAATGAGTTCAGGAAAGTCACAGGATACAAACCAATATACAGAAATCCACTGCATTTCTATATACTAATAATGAAGAGCAGAAAAAGAAATTAAGAAATAGTCCCATTAACAATTGTACCAAAAATAATAAGATACCTAGAAATAAGCTTAAACAAGGAAGTGAAAGACACACAGACACACACACACACATACATATATATATACTGAAAAACTATAAAACATTGGTGAAAAAATTGAAGACAACACAAATGGAAAAATATTCCATGCTCATTGATGAGAGAACAAGTATTAATAAAATGTTCCATACTCAAAATAATCTACAGATTTGATGGAAAACCTATTAAAGTACTAATAGTATTTTTCACAGAAGTAAAACAAGTAATTTATAAGCATGTATGGAACCACAAAAGACCCCAAATAGCCAAAGCAATCTTGAAAAAGAATAAAAACTGGAGGTATCACAGTCCCAGATTTCAAGATATATTACAAAGCTGTAATAATCAAAACAGTATGGTATTGACAAAAATGGACAATAGATCAATAATACGGTATTATGGGCATAAAGATCACCTTAGAGTATCTCTTCTATTTGATATTTAGGGTGAAAACGTAGGTGTTCGGTGAAATAGATGAAAACAGACCAGGGCAGCTGGGTGGCTCAGCGGTTTAGCGCTCCCTTCAGCCCAGGGCATGATCCTGGAGACCCGGGATGGAGTCCCACGTCAGGCTCCCTGCATGGAGCCTGCTTCTCCCTCTGCCTGTGTCTCTGCCTCTCTCTCTCTCTCTCTCTCTCTCATTCTGTGTCTCTCATGAATAAATACATAAATAAAGTCTTTTAAAAAAGAAAACAGACCCCATCATTATTATTCTATTTAGAGCTCATTCATCAAATTAAAATAAATCACAGTGGTATTATGGAAGAAATTAAGCTTTACCTACTACTGCAAAGGTAACTGTGACATGGTAAAAGAAAGCTCCCTTTATCTTTCTCAGACAAACTTTTCTCTCCTTTGCTTTACTACAAGGAGAAGATACTATCAAAGACTGTATCTCAATTAATTCCTGAAAACCAGTGACTCACAATCCTGGTTACCTGTAAGAATCATTCAAAGAGCTTTTTCCAGATCTGATGAATCAGAACCTCTGGGGGAGGCAGTTTCAGAATGAGTGCCTGAAAAGCCTCCCAAGTGAGTCTGATGCATATCGGAATTGATCAACAGGACGAAATTCTAAAAGGAGAGAAGTTTTCCTGGCCTCTAAATCTCTAACCTCTCTGAAGGGAGATGTAGAGAATGGGACATGATCTGAGAATTGGGGAAGGTGCAGAGAGAAGTTTGCCTATGTTTTTTACCTGAAATAGATTATTTTTTACCTGAAATAGATTTTGACAGGTGCTTGATGGGAGGCCAGAAAGTGTTGCCCAATGAGCCTCCATGGTTCTAAATACAGTCAAGCATGGCCAGACTAGCACTTGTCCTTTAAAAGTGGTGAGAAGGGGCGCCTGGTGCCTTACTTGGTTAGGTTTCTGACTCTTGATTTCGGCTCAGGGTTATGATCTCAGGATCAAGAGACAGAGCCACAAGTCAGACTCCACACTCAGCACCATTTGTCCTTCTCTCTCTCTCTCTCTCTCTCTCTCTGCCCCCCACATCTTGTGCACATGCACTGTCTCTTTATCTCTCTCTCTTTCTCAAATACATAAAATATTTTTTTAAAAAATAAATAAAAGTGGTGAGAAGCCTGGAGGCCACTATCTACCTGCCACCTCTGTGTTAGTTTGGTTTTAAGATGAGAAGCCTTAATAAAGTCTAAAAGGACTACCAGGACTTGTGCTCTCACTTCTACCTAATTTACAGGCCGATTTCACTCTCCTGTACCTTCTGCCTGTGTCTCCAATCCAGCAAAGTCTTCCATGTTTCTGAAACATCAGTTAGTCACATTCTGCCCCTTCAACTGACAAATGTATCTTCCCTCACTTCCCCCTTCCTTCCTCTTTCTCTCTTCTATGTAATCCCAAGTTATTCTTTAAAGGTCATTTCAAATGAGCTCGTCAAAGAAGTCTTCCTCTCCATAATTGAAATCAGGTGTCAAGTCCCTCTAAATTTCTCGTCTCACTCTTTAATTTTCCTCTGCAGTACTTTCCAGAGGCTGTGTTAGGCAGTTAATGATGACATTCTCTGTTTAATATCTGTCTTCCCCATCCTCACTTAAATCCTGGTTTTGTGAGAGTTGGGCCTGGCTCCCTGTTGCCCAGACCTATCAAGTGCCTTTCTCCTAGTACAGATTCAAACGCTATCTGTTGAATGAATAAAGTAAATAAGAGAAAGACTATTTTATGTCATGCCTTTTTCCCTGTCCATCCCTGTCAGAAAACTATTTCATTCACTTGTTCAATACAGAATTTTTTGATTCCTCTGATGTGCCAATGTTTTTGAGAATTTAATGATAAATCAGACATAGACTCCTTCCTTGAGGTCCATAGAGTCTAGTGGGGCATAAAAGATAGGTTTTCACATGCCTGTTACAGGAGCCTGTAAGGGAAACCACAAACTTTGTCTGTAGGATCAAATTTCAGTCCTCCACAGTTGTCAAAGAAAGACACTGTCCATGTGGGAAGAGTGGGGGCCCTCACAGGAAGCTGCGTGAACTCCTGAGTCAGCTGGATTTGAATCCTTCATGTTATGTCACAACTGCTTGGATTCAGAGTCCAACCTGTATGCACAGGAGCCTCCTCATCTGTAAAACCATCAGTTTCCTAGTGGAAAGGGAACACTGTCTTCATCTAACATGTTTTGAACAGGCTCCTGTAGGTGCTTTGACACTGAAGATGTCCAGGTGGCAAATCAACTAACCATTAGGGAAATGCAAGTGAAATCCGCAATGAGATATCACACTACACAGCTATCAGAATAGCTAAAATAAAAAATGATGACACCAAATGCTCGTGTGGATGAGGGGAAACTGAATGACTCATACAGTACTGGGGAGAATGTGAAATGGCACAGCCATTCTGGAAAACAGTTGGACAGTTCCTAAGAAATAAAAAAGAAAACTATAAAAAAACAAAAAACAAACAAACAAAACATAGCTAGCATATGACCTGGCTCTTCCCGTCCTGGGCATTTAGCCCAGAGAGGTGAAGACTTCACACTGACACAAACACCTGTACACAGATGTTTATAGTAGCTTTATTAGTGACAGCCAAAACCTGCAGACACTTTGAACTCCTTCAACAGGTGGTTAAGCAAACTGTGATACATCCATATCATGATGTACTACTAAGGGACACCAAGAAATGAACTGTGAATACTTGCAGCCGTCCAGATGAATCTCCAGTTACATCAAATGGGAAAAAGCAAATCCCCAAATGTCATAAACTATGTGATCCCATCTGTATAACATTCTTGCAATGGCAACATTATACACACGGAGAACAGATTTTGTGATTGCCAGGGATTAAAGAGGTGGTGGAGGGGGAAAGAAATTTGTGTGGTTGTAAACGGGGAATAGGAAGGACCCTTGTGGTGATGGAAGTGTCTCTGGAAGACTCCATCTGTAAAAAACTGATGTCATCTCTCTGTGTTATTTCTTACAGCTGCAAATGAATCTACAGTTATCTCAAAATAAAATGATTACTTTTGAAAAGTCAAAACTTGGAGACCAAGATAAGGAAACCAGTATGTCAGTTTGGCAGTTACAGCATGAGCTTTGAATCTCTGACATCATAATGGCCGTGACCAAGGAGCGCTGCGGAATCTTCAGGCTTCAAGCATTTGACAGTACTCTGCCAAGTGCTGTAGACTCACTCGATTTCCCGTCCCACGAATTGAAGAGAAAAGGATGTTCCCGTCAATCAGAAAGCATGCTGAGCTTACAGGTGGTCATTCAAGGCTTCAGCGCATGAGGTAGTCTTCTGATACACTATTTCTGATCATCCAAACAGACGGGCAATAACAGGAACTGTTGTTTTCTTTTGTTTCCTCTAATACATAGAAACTAATTAGTAACTTCAGCACCAGCTTCCTGAAAAGCTGCTCCTGTTCATAGGATTCAGTGCTGCTGAGAAGGGAGCAGACTTTTTACATCCTTGGGGGAGGCAGAGACACTTTCTTGGCTCCACGATAGACCCAACTCTCTCTCTCAATGAGACAGAGTTTTCAGCGGGTCTATGAAAATACCTGTCCCAGTTATGAAAGAATTTTTACATTCTGCTCAACTGAGTTGTTTTATTACCTATTTTGACCAGGAAGTCCTGTCACAGCTCAGCCAAGTAATAGCTAAACCCTCGTGTTCAGAAACTTTCTGAGGTTTCCAATATTTTTGCTGATCTTTGAGAATTTTTACCCCAATTTTGAATATTGAATTAAATAAGATGGGGGTCAATTTCCAGGATCTTCAGTTATCTTCATTTTATCTTAACATAAAAGCAATTTGTAATTAATGCTTCACACGTTGTTTTGTTTTATATTAGGCCACAAGTTGTCCTGTTTGTTGTTGTTGTTCATTCACCTTCTTGTAATCTGCTCTATCTTTGGCTTCTTGGCTCTCGCCTACCTAATGGCTCACAATGAGCTTTGCTGCTTTCTCCACCACACCTCTAAGTGTTGGCATGCCCAAGGGCTTTGTCCTTGAACCTGTCCTCCCTCTGCATCAGTTTCCCAAGTGACCTCACCTCTTTCTATAGCTTTCTGTAACTCAGGGATCCCTGATTCTGAGCTCTGGAGCTCTGCTTTGGGGGTTGAGACTACATTTTAGTGTTGTGTGAACCTTGAAACTTGGCATTAAACTATATTGTGTATTTGACCAGTAACTAGCTGCTCTGTGTTTGATTGTTTCAGGAAGAGCTCGTCTGTGGAGGTGGACACCCACAGCGAAAGCACTACATCATCTGAGGGTGCCACTCATACCTTGCTCATCCATGGCCCCGTTGAGCTCAAGAAAGGCTGGAGGAGGCGGAAGTGGCAGCTTTTCTTGTACAGCGATTTATTACTGATGTCTAATACCAAGTAGGTGTACCATGTTTCGTGCTCTAGTGATTCTCAAAAAAATTGCATTCCCATTAACCCTTACTATACGAAAACATTACATTTTTTCCCTTTTGTGTTTGCCAATGCTTGAATCCTTCATTCCATGAGTACTTCTGGAGGTCTTGTTTTGTGTCATGTCCCCGCAGCAAATACAATTGACAATGTGACAGGCCAATGTCTCTCCTGCCTGGGACTTACAAATGATAAAATAAGAGGGGGAATGATAATGATTAGTGCTGCTGATAGAAGGTGGATAGGGGGCTGTGCGGAGAGGGTGGGAACGTGTTAGAGAGGAATAGTCTAGGAGGGCCTCTCTGAGGTGGAGCATTAAAACCAAATCTATGAGAGAAGAAGCAGCCACATTCCCAGACAATGTGCCTGAGCTGTTGAGGCTGAGGGACTTGCAGGCCTACGTGGGTACAATCTGACCCCTCAGGGAGAGGGGCTCAGGGAAGCCTGATTTGACTAGAGCCCAGAGCATAGGCCATGCTATCAGATATGATGCTATGCTCAGGGGTCTAGTCACACAGGGTCTTCACAGGCCATGGTAAAAAAGTGGAAATATTTTGCCAAAAGATTTTTAACTAGGGGACTGACCAAGTCTGATTTATATTTCTAGCAAATTTTTCTGACTGTTGCTAGATAATAGATGGATGGGTAAGCAAGAGTGGAAGCAGGGAGAGTAGTTAGGGAAGGCAATAGTCCTGATGGATGGTATCAGGGCTCTATCTTAGCAGTTTAGTAAAAGGAAAGATGGAGCAGGGTAGCCCGGGTGGCTCAGGGGTTTATCTTCGCCTTTAGCTCAGGGCGTGATCCTGGAGACCCAGGATTGAGTCCCACATCAGGCTCTCTGCAGGGAGCCTGCTTCTCCCTCTGCCTGTCTCTGCCTCTCTCTTCGCTCTCTCTGAATGAATAAATAAATAAATCTTTAAAAAAAAGAATGCCTCTATCTTAGAACAGAGGAAATCTCCCTAGAATCCTGCAGAACTCCACAGTTCACTGGGGCTTACCTTCTGGCATCAAGATTAAGTTAGTGGAAAGCAAGAAGGACATCATCTTAATACAACTATAATAAATGACTATTTTTAGAAATAAAAACTGCAGTTCTCCTCCTCTTCTTCTTGAGTCAGGTTACAGTAGATTAACACTTTCTAATTTCTGCTGAGATAATCCAATTGCGTCAGTGATTGAGAGTAAAGAAACACAGTAAGACCTTAGAAGAATCTATTGAAGTATAAAGCTTTGTTGTAACACATTTTAAATATTTCCAAGCTAGCAACTGGCTTTATTAATATAATGCCTTGAGATTTATCCTCTCACTCCCAATATAAATCCCATGAGAAAGCCTGATGGCTCTGGGGACAGAAATGAGGCTGAGGGTAGGAAAGATGAAAAGGTTACTTCATGGTCAAGTGGTTACAAACATGGGCTTGTGAGTTAGGCTGTCTGAGTTCAAACCCTGTCTCCTGCATTTGACAATTTATTTAAACTTTCTGTGAGTTTCCTTATTTGTAAAATGGAGCTAATAGAGACCATCTAGTGTAGTTGCTTGAGGATTAAATTTTTTATATTTATATTTATAAAGTATTTAGAACAGAGCTTGGCATATGATGAGTGTTCAAAACGTTATCGGAAAGTAGAAACCACACTCTGGGCTCTAGGATAATTCCTTGGTTCAACTAATCCTGGTGCTTTATTGAACTAAGTTTATTGGATGGCTTTTTCCAGGGCAATGTATTTGGAATTTTCCACACAGGATCTTAGGTGTCTGTATATACACAGATACCTATATTAGAAAGAAAAAAATCTGTAAAAACAAGCAGATACCTGTCTATCATTCCCCTTGCCCATATATTTTTGACGTGACAATGCCTTTGGAATTACTATCTAGAAAAAATGATTTTATCTGTTAATTGACTATATTCCATAAAGATCTCCAAGCCCACAGATACAGGCACTTGGGTGTAATGTTGAAATAAAAAAAATGGTGAAATAAAAAAATGTGGAAAGATGTTGGTATCCATCATAGTTATATTCATTGTGTCCTAAGCTTTGAATCTAGATTATCCTTCAAGTGGGCTTCCTAAAAGATTATTTTTATTTCATAAATTCCACTGAAGAGTTTTAGCTCTAATTGTTCCATGAATCAGTGGAGTCATAGGGATTTTTGCACGCGAGGTGTCTTTCATCTCAGTTTAGTTCAGTGTTTTCCTTATGTGTTTCTGAATAGTAAGGAGTTCCAGAGTGGAGGATCCACGTTCCCCAGGCATTCCTTATAGAACTTGTAACTATTTAATAAATCTCATGCCCACCTGTGAGTCAAAGTTGTGAATTAACCAAATTAATCAATTAATTAATCAACCAAAATAAATCAATGGTGGTTTTCATCTTTGAGGTCAAAGAAGATTAGGCAGAAATTATCAAAAACCCATTTCACCCCTTCTTACTCCTCAGAGAAATGGGAAGTATCCATGACTTACATATAAGACCTCCGGACCACAGATCTTGGATTGATTGATGGACAGATGGATGGATGGATGGATGGATGATTTTTCAGTTGGGCTCAGCCTGTAGGCTAACAATTTTTTTTGTTTTAGCCAGAATCTAAGGGAAAATGGTATGGACAAAATTTTAAGAAGGCAAATTGAAAATAAACTATGCTTTAAAGGCTAGAAAATATTTTTTTAAATTAAGCTTGAAAGTAACTTTTAAATCTTTCTGATCCAAGCTTATTCTTTTTGTTTTGATTTCATCTCTCTCCCTCACACTCTTAAAAAGATTTATTTATTTATTATCTATCTATCTATCTATTATTTATTTATTTATTTATTTATTTTAGGGAGAGAGCAAGCATGAGCGGGGGGAGGGGCAGAGGGAGAGAGGAAGCAGACTCCTCATTGAGTGGGGAGCCCTACACAGGGGCATAATCTCAAGAGCCTGAGATCCTGGCCCAAGCCAAAACCAAGAGTTGGATGCTTAACTGACTGAGCCACCCAGGTGCCCCTGGTTTGTCTCTCAAGAAAAAAATTGTATAACTATTTTTATAAGTCATGTATCGGGTACCTTTGTTCAGCCCCTCAAACACTTTTTGAAGTATGCAAGTCATAAATGAATAATTAACTGCAATAATAGCCATAAAAATTATGTGTAATAAGTAAAAATCCAGCAATAGCAAATGAGTTAATGATTTTCCCACAAAGCTCTAAAATATACAGTGGTTACTCAACACTCACCATTCAAAAACATGGCTATTTGCTGCCATTAGAGTAAGTGTTTTCAGGGTTCCAAGCCAGAGTTTGCTCAACACACACGTTGCAAAGGCCCATCGAACCATTTGCTGTGTGTGCACGGAGGGTAATAGAGATGCGGGAGACATGATTTGCCCTGGAGCAGTGAGAACTGGTCTCTAATGAGCACAGCTGCTCCCATAACATTTTTGAAATGAACTAACAGAGGTCTTGTTTGGGATCTTTCTAGGTATAAGAAAAACTTTAAGACAAAAAAGAAAATACCACTGAGCACCATGTGGATTGCCAACTGCATGGATACAGTGGGAGATGTCAACATCCATTCTGGGAGGTCCTTTGTGTTGGGCTGGCCCACGGTGAACTTTGTGGCCACCTTCAGGTAAGACCGATGCCTTGGTGTCCTGTATCTACATGGCTTGAAAAGGATAACATTGTAATCTATTGTCGACCAAGCTGGTGACTCACTTTTTGACCTCCCATGACACTTGTTTTGCCTTGTCCTCGGCCTAAGAAGGTGCTTATATCCACATGGAAACAAGTAGATAATGTATAGTGGGAACTACTGGAGTAATTTCCTTCAGTTTTGATCAATGGTGTTTCAAATGGGCTCTAGTAGCCACTTGAGGAGTTAGGTGTTCTAGTTATGTGGAAGGAGAATCAACAGAGTGAGGTTCAAGGTCTCCTCTCCAAGATCCTGCCCTCTGATTCCCAGGGAGTATCTGCATTTTTAAATCACCGGAATAGATTTCTTGAGCAAGTACTATTAAAGGGTCCAATTAAATTTGAAAACTTGGTTTTACACTCCCAAGTTAATTCCCTTAACAACAGTATGTAATTATACAAATAAATTGATCATGCCGTTGAATACTAGGTTGCCTGAATTGCTGTGTACAGATTATCTTAGTTGGTGATGATCTAAAACAAAATATGATTCCATTGAGTAGAGTTTAGTTGTGTAAGACTCATTCTTAGGCTGACATGAGGATGGGGAATGTGGCTCTCGACCCTGGATGTCCTGAGCAGACACCTCTGAGTTTACAGGGATCATGCCACACTTGCATCTCTGTTTGAAACATCCACACCCCAAGCCTCATTCCTGTTTTACACGGTTGCACTTTACACACTGCTTTCTTCTCACCCCACTCCACCAAAATCTCACAGGTCATCATAAAGGTAAGACAACAAATGTTTACGAGTTGTTAATTTATTAATCCTATAATGCAGCTGTTGACTTAGTGAAAAATTTTCAAAGCTTATTAGGAAGAAATATGTATTTATATCCTCTCTGCAGGTCTTCTTTTCCATAAAGATCACCAGTTCCCATTGCTTAATATCTTCTCCAGGTTGCAAGTGTAAGGAAAGAGTTTCAAATGGGAAAAAAACAAACAAATGGGAATATATAAAGTGTTCGGTAGGGGAGTGTCCAAAAAAAAATTCTCCCCCTAATAGGAGGAAAATGTGGAAGCCATTTAAGTATTAGTCAAAAGGCTGTATAAATACATAGAAGGCACTTATAACAACATCTGGCACCTAATGCTTTTGTTATTGATTATTAATACTGTTCTGAGGATTGGCATGAGTAACACCAAAGCCCTCCTTCGAAAGCAAAGGGCCTGAGAACAGAGCTCCTTTAAGGGTGAAGGAAGGGGGCGAGCTGAGCCCCCAGGTCACTCAGCGCCCGGCGCGTCCTCCGGGGGTCCCCTCCTTACCTGGTGGCTTTCCTAACAAAGTAAGCGAAGGCGAAGTCCCGGGGATCCTCAGCCACGCTTCCACGGAGGCCTGATTCCGCTGCAGCTGGCCCCCCCGCCCCCCGGCCGGGGCTGGCCCGCTCCAGGCCCCCGCGGCGTCTGGGCAGCTGGCTTGTGCTGCTGTGCACCCCGCTGGGGTCCCTCCCCGAGGAGGAGAGCTCTGCCCCGAGCCGCTCCCCCTCCGCTGCACTCCAGGCCCCAGGCTGTGGGCAGCGCTGCTCCTCCCCAGTCCAGCCGCTGGCCGCGCCCCGCCGCTCCCGGGCCTCCCCGCTCCCAGGTGTGGCGGGGGACGCAGGCACAGCGGCCGCGCGTCCTCCCGGGTTCCACGGAGACCGGGGCTCGCAGCCGCTCGGGGCCCCAAGTTCCCAGGCGGCAACGGAGGCAACTGGCGAGCTTGCCAGAAGCTCAGTAGCCGCTGGGGTGCGCGGGGCGCTGCGCGGGCTGCAGGGGGGCGCGCAGAGGTGAGGGGGGGCGCGGGGCTCGCGGAGTGCCTCACTGAAGAGAGGGACAGTCGCGATGAGTGCGCACACCCCCAGGTCCTGAAAGCCGGAGCGAGGGGCAGTTTCCTTTGGTGTTGAGTTTAAGAAGTTCTTTATAGATCTTGGAAACTAGCCCTTTATCTGATACATCATTTGCAAATATCCTCTCCCATTCTGTAGGTTGTCTTAGAGTTTTGTTGACTGTATCATTTGCTGTGCAAAAGCTTCTTATCTTGATGAAGTCCCAATAGTTCATTTTTGCTTTTGTTTCTTTTGCCTTCGTGGATGTATCTTGCAAGAAGTTACTGTGGCCGAGTTCAAAAAGGGTGTTGCCTGTGTTCTCCTCTAGGATTTTGATGGAATCTTGTCTCACATTTAGATCTTTCATCCATTTTGAGTTTATCTTTGTGTATGGTGCAAGAGAGTGGTCTAGTTTCATTCTTCTGCATGTGGATGTCCAATTTTCCCAGCACCATTTATTGAAGAGACTGTCTTTCTTCCAATGGATAGTCTTTCCTCCTTTATCGAATATTAGTTGACCATAAAGTTCAGGGTCCACTTCTGGGTTCTCTATTCTGTTCCATTGATCTATGTGTCTGTTTTTGTGCCAGTACCACACTGTCTTGATGACCACAGCTTTGTAGTACAACCTGAAATCTAGCATTGTGATGCCCCCAGATATGGTTTTCTTTTTTAAAATTCCCCTGGCTATTCGGGGTCTTTTCTGATTCCACACAAATCTTAAAATAATTTGTTCTAATTCGCTGAAGAAAGTCCATGGTATTTTTATAGGGATTGCATTAAACGTGTATATTGCCCTGGGTAACATTGACATTTTCACAATATTAATTCTGCCAATCCATGAGCATGGAATATTTTTCCATCTCTTTGTGTCTTCCTCAATTTCTTTCAGACGTGTCCATAGTTTTTAGGGTATAGATCCTTCACCTCTTTGGTTAGGTTTATCCCTAGGTATCTTATGCTTTTGGGTGCAATTGTAAATGGGATTGACTCCTTAATTTCTCTTTCTTCAGTCTCATTGTTAGTGTATAGAAATGCCATTGATTTCTGGGCATTGATTTTGTATCCTGCCACGCTACCAAATTGCTGTATGAGTTCTAGCAATCTTGGGGTGGAGGCTTTTGGGTTTTCTATGTAGAGTATCATGTCATCAGCGAAGAGGGAGAGTTTGACTTCTTCTTTGCCAATTTGAATGCCTTTAATGTCTTTTTGTTGTCTGATTGCTGAGGCTAGGACTTCCAGTACTATGTTGAATAGCAGTGGTGAGAGTGGACATCCCTGTCTTGTTCCTGATCTTAGGGGAAAGGCTCCCAGTGCTTCCCCATTGAGAATGATATTTGCTGTGGGCTTTTCGTAGATGGCTTTTAAGATGTCGAGGAAAGTTCCCTCTATCCCTATACTCTGAAGAGTTTTGATGAGGAATGGATGCTGTATTTTGTCAAATGCTTTCTCTGCATCTAATGAGAGGATCATATGGTTCTTGGTTTTTCTCTTGCTGATATGATGAATCACATTGATTGTTTTACGAGTGTTGAACCAGCCTTGTGTCCCGGGGATAAATCCTACTTGGTCATGGTGAATAATTTTCTTAATGTGCACTTGGATCCTATTGGCTAGTATCTTGTTGAGAATTTTTGCATCCTTTTCATCAGGGATATTGGTCTATAATTCTCCTTTTTCGTGGGGTCTTTGTCTGGTTTTGGAATTAAGGTGATGCTGGCCTCATAGAATGAATTTGGAAGTACTGCATCTCTCTCTCTCTTTCCAAACAGCTTTAGTAGAATAGGTATGATTTCTTCTTTAAACGTTTGATAGAATTCCCCTGGAAGCCATCTGGCCCTGGGCTCTTGTGTCTTGGGAGGTTTTTGATGACTGCTTCAATTTCCTCCCTGGTTATTGGCCTGTTCAGGTTTTCTATTTCTTCCTGTTCCAGTTTTGGTAGTTTGTGGCTTTCCAGGAATGCGTCCATTTCTTCAGATTGCCTAATTTATTGCCGTATACCTGTTCATAATATGTTTTTAAAATCGTTTGTATTTCCTTGGTGTTGGTAGTGATCTCTCCTTTCTCATTCATGATTTTATTAATTTGAGTCTTCTCTCTCTTTCTTTAATAAGGTTGGCTAATGGTTTATCTATCTTATTAATTCTTTCAAAGAACCAACTCCTGGTTCTGTTGATCTGTTCCACAGTTCTTCTGGTCTCAATTTCGTTGAGTTCTGCTCGAATTTTAATTAACTCTCTTCTTCTGCTGGGCGTGGGGTCTATCTGCTGTTTCATTTCAAGTTCCTTTAAGCGTAAGGTTAGCTTTTGTATTTGAGTTCTTTCCAGTTTTTGAATGGATGCTTGTATTGCGATGTATTTCCCCCTTAGAACTGCTTTTGCTGCATCCCAAAGATTTTGGACGGTTGTATCTTCATTGTCATTAGTTTCCATGAATCTTTTTTTAATTCTTCCTTAATTTCCTGGTTGACCCTTTCATCTTTTAGCAGGATGGTCCTTAGCCTCCACGTGTTTGACGTCCTTCCATACTTTTTGTTGCGATTCAATTCCAATTTCAAGGCATTATGGTCTGAGAATATGCAGGGGACGATCCCAATCTTTTGGTATCCGTTCAGACCCTATTTGTGTCCCAATATGTGGTCTATTCTGGAGAAAGTTCCATGTGCACTTGAGAAGAATGTGTATTCAGTTGAGTTTGGATGTAAAGTTCTGTAGATATCTGTGAAATCCATCTGGTCCAGTGTCTCATTTAAAGCTCTCGTTTCTTTGGAGCTGTTGTGCTTAGAAGACCTATTGAGGGTAGAAAGACCTAGATTGAAGTCACCAAGTATAAGTGTATTATTATATAAGTATTTCTTCACTTTGGTTATTAATTGGTTTAAATATTTGGCAGCTCCCACATTCGGGGCATATATATTGAGGATTGTTAAGTCCTCTTGCTGGATAGATCCTTTAAGTATGAGATAGTGTCCCTCTTCATCTCTCACTACAGTCTTTGGGGTAAATTTCAGTTTATCTGATATAAGGATGGCTACCCCTGCTTTCTTCTGAGGACCATTTGAATGGAAAATGGTTCT
>JAEUCK010008742.1:0-13122 GCA_017311455.1 Otocyon megalotis megalotis | reverse complement strand
CTAACCCTAAACCTAACCATAACCTGTACTGTAACCCTAACCCTAACCCTATCCCAAATGCTAACCTGTACCGTAACCGTACCCTAACCCTAACCCTAACCCTAACCTGTACCGTAACGCTAACCCTAACCTAATCTTAACATGTGCTGTAATCCGAACCCTAACTCTAACCCTAAGGTAACCGTAACCGCAACCCTAACACTAACCCTAAACTGTCCTGCAACCCTAACCCTAACCATAACCCTAACCCTAACATTTATGGTAACCCCAACACTAACCCTAACCCTAAAATTTACCGCAACCCTAACCCTAACCCTAACCCTAACACTGACACTAACCTGTACGGTAATCTTAACCCAAACCATAACCCTCACCCTAATCCTAACCATAACATGTGCTGTAATCCGAACCCTAACTCTAACCCTAAAGTAACCGTAACTGTAACTCTAACACTAACCCTAAACTGTACTGCAACCCTAACCCTAAACATAACCCTAACCCTAACATTTATGGTAACCCCAACACTAACCCTAAACCTAACATTTACCGCAAACCTAACCCTAACCCTAACACTGACACTAACCTGTACGGTAATCTTAACCCTAACCCTAACCCTCACCCTAACCCTAACCCTAACCTGTAAGGTAACCCTCAACATAACCATATCCCTAACCTGTAAGGCATCCCTATGCCTAACCCTAACCCTAACCTGTACGGTAACCCTAACCATGGCCCTAACCCTAACCTGTACCATAAACCTAACACTAAACCTAAACCTATCCCTAACCCTAACTTTAACCCTAACCCAAACCCCAACCTCTACCGTAACCCTAACCCTAACCCTAACCTTAACCCTAACCCTAACCCTAACCGTAAACCTAACCTCTACCGTAACCGTAATCGTAACCGTAATCCCAACCCTAAGCCTAACCCTAATCACTACCGTAACCCTAACCATAACCCTAAACTTAACCCTAAACTGTACCGTAAATCTAACCTTAACACTAACCCTAAAGCTAACCCTTACCTGTACTGTAACCCTACACCTAACGGTAACCCGAAACTGTACCGTAACCCTAACCCTAACCCTAACCCTAACCCTAACCATAACATGTGCTGTAATCCGAACCCTAACTCTAACCTAAAGTAACTGTAACCGTCACCCTAACACTAACCCTAAACTGTACTGCAACCCCAACCCTAACCATAACCCTAACCCTAACCTTTAAGGTAACCCCAACACTAACCCTAAACCTAACCTGTACCGTAAACCTAAACCTAACCCTAACCCTAACCCTATCTCTAACTTTACCGTAACCCTAACCCTAAACCTAACCGTAACCCTAACTTGTACCGTAACCCCAACCCTAACCCAAACCTTCACCCTAACCTGTACTGTATTCCTAACCCTAACCCTAGCCTGTACCTTAACCCTAACCCTAACCCTAACCCGAACCATAACTTGTACTGTAACCCTAACCCTAACCCTAACCCTAATGCTAACCTGTACCGTAACAGTAACCCTAACCCTAAACCTACTCTGTACTGCAACCCTAATCCTAACGATAACCCTAACCCTAACCTTTCCGGTAAGCCCAACACTAACCCTAACCATAACCCTAACCTGTACCGCAACTCTAACACTAAACGTAACCCTAACCCTAAACCTGCCCGGACTCTAACCTGTACGGTAAACCTAGCCCTACCATAAACCTAACCTGTATGGTAACCCTATCCGTAACCATAAACCGAAACTGTCTCGCAAACCTAACCCTAACACTAAACCTAACCCTAACCCTAACCTGTACGGTAAACCTAAACCTAACCCTAACCTGTACCGTAAACCTAACACTAAACCTAAACCTATCCCTAACCCTAACCTTAAACCTAACCCTAACCGTAACCTGTACCGTAACCCTAGCCCTAACCCTAACCGTACCTTAACCCTAACCCTAACCCTAACAGTAACCCTAACCTGACCGTAACCGTAAACCTAACACTAAACCCAACCGTAAGCCTAACCATAACTACCATAAACGTAACCCCAACCCTAACCTGTTCTGTAACTCTAACCCTAACCCTAAACCTGAACTTAAACCTAACCTGTACCGTAACGCTAACACTAACCCTAACCTTATCCTGTACCATAACCCTAACCCTAAACCTAACCCTAACCGTAACCTTAACCTGTACCGTAACCCTAAACATAACCCTAACCCTAACCCTAACGCTAACCTATACCGTAACCCTAACCCTAAACCTAAATGTAATCCTAACTTGTACCGTACCTCAACCCAACTCCTAACTCCTAACCCTAACTCCTACTTGTACCGTAACCGTAACCTCAACCCTAACACTAACCCTAACGCAATCCTACCTGTAAGGTAACCCTAACCGTAACCCAACCCTAACCAGAACATGTACGGTAACCCTAACTCCTAACCCTAAACCTACCCATAACCCTAACCCACAACTGTACCGCAAACTTAACCCTAAGCCTAGCCCTAACTATAACCCTAACCATAACCGTAACCCTTACCTGACCCATAACATTAACCCTAAAGTAAGCCTAACCTTTACCGTAACCCTAACCATAACACTAACCCTCACCCTAAACTCTACGCGACCCTAACCCTAACCCTAACCTATACTGTAAACCTAACCCTAACCCTAAGCTTCACCCTAACATGTACCGTAACCCTAACCCTAACCATTACCCTAACACTAATGTGTACGGTAACCCTAACCGTAACCATAACCCTAACTTGTATGGCAACCCTAACCCTAACCCTAAACCTAAACCTAAACCTAACCCTAACCTGTACCGCAACCCTAACCCTAACCCTAAACCTAACCCTAACCCTAACCCTAACCCTAACCCTAACCGTAATCCTTACATGTACAGTAACACTAACACTAACCCTATCCTAAATTGTACCGTAACCCTAACCCTACCCCTAAACCTAACCCTAAACCTAACTCTCACCCTACACCTAACCCTAACCCTAACCTGTACCGTATCCCTAACCATAACCCTAACCATAACCCTAACCTGTACGGTAACCCTAACCCTAACCTGTACTGTAAACCTAACCCTAAACCTAAACCTATCCCTAACCCTAACCTTAACCCTATACCAAACCCTAACCTCTACCGTAACCCTAACCCTAAACCTAACCATAACCCTAACTTGTACCGTAACCCTAACCCTAAACATTACCCTAACACTAACGTGTACGGTAACCCTAACCGTAAACATAACCCTAACTTGTATCACAACCCTAACCCTAACCCTAAACCTAAACCTAACCCTAACCCTAACCTGTACCGTAACCCTAACCCTAACCCTAACCCTATCCCGAACTCTAACCTGTACCGCAACCCTAACCCTAACCCTAACCCTAACCGTAATCCTTACATGTACCGTAACACTAACACTAACCCTATCCTAAACTGTACCGTAACCCTAACCCTACCCTAAACCTAACCCTAAACCTAACTCTCACCCTACACCTAACCCTAACCCTAACCTGTACCGTATCCGTAACCCTAACCCTAAACTTCCCCTAACTTGTAATGTAACCCTAACCCTAACCCTAAACTGTACCGTAACCCTAAGGCTAACCCTAAACCTAACCATAACCTGTACTGTAACCCTATCCCTAACCCTACCCCTAATGCTAACCTGTACCGTAACCATAACCCTAACCCTAACCCTAACTTGTACCGTAACACTAAAGCCCACCCTAACCCTAACCCTAACCCTAACTTGTACTGTAACCCTAACACTAACCCTAAACCTAACCATAACCTGTACTGTAACCCTAACCCTAACCCTATCCCAAATGCTAACCTGTACCGTAACTGTAACCCTAACCCTAACCCTAACCTGTACCGTAACGCTAACCCTAACCTAACCTTAACATGTGCTGTAATCCGAACCCTAACTCTAACCCTAAGGTAACCATAACCGTAACCCTAACACTAACCCTAAACTGTCCTGCAACCCTAACCCTAAACATAACCCTAACCCTAACATTTATGGTAACCCCAACACTAACCCTAACCCTAAAATTTACCGCAACCCTAACCCTAACCCTAACCCTAACACTGACACTAACCTGTACGGTAATCTTAACCCAAACCATAACCCTCACCCTAACCCTAACCATAACATGTGCTGTAATCCGAACCCTAACTCTAACCCTAAAGTAACTGTAACCGTAACCCTAACACTAACCCTAAACTGTCCTGCAACCCTAACCCTAACCATAAACCTAACCCTAACCTTTAAGGTAACCCCAACACTAACCCTAAACCTAACCTGTACCGTAACCCTAAACCTAACCCTAACCCTAACCCTATCTCTAACTTTACCGCAATCCTAACCCTAAACCTAACCATAACCCTAACTTGTACCGTAACCCTAACCCTAACCGAAAACTTCACCCTAACCTGTACTGTATTCCTAACCCTAACCCTAACCTGTACTGTAACCCTAACCCTAACCCTAACCCGAACCATAACTTGTAATGTAACCCTAACCCTAACCCTAACCCTAATGCTAACCTGTACCGTAACAGCAACCCTAACCCTAAACCTACCCTGTACTGCAACCTAACCCTAACGATAACCCTAACCCTAACCTTTCCGATAAGCCCAACACTAACCCTAACCATAACCCTAACCTGTTCTGCTACTCTAACACTAAACGTAACCTAACCCTAACCCTGCCCGACTCTAACTCTAACTCTAACCTGTACGGTAAACCTAACCCTACCCTAACCTTAACCTGTACGGTAACCCTAACCCTAACCCTAACCTGTACCGTAAACCTAACACTAAACCTAAACCTATCCCTAACCCTAACCTTAAACCTAACCCTAACCGTAACCTGTACCGTAACCCTAACCTAACCCTAACCGTAACCCTAACCTGACCGTAATGTAAACCTAACCCTAAACCCAACACTAAGCCTAACCATAACCACTACCATAAAGGTAAACCCAACCCTAACCTGTATTGTAACCCTAATCCTAACCCTAACCCTGAACTTAAACCTAACTTGTACCGTAAGGCTAACCCTAACCCTAACCCTATCCCATACCATAACCCTAACCCTAACCCTAACCCTAACCGTAACCTTAACCTGTACCGTAACCCTAAACATAACCCTAACCCTAACCCTAACGCTAACCCTTACCGTAACCCTAACCCTAAACCTAAATGTAATCCTAACTTGTACCGTACCCTAACCCTAACCCTAACTTGTACCGTAACCGTAACACTAACCCTAACACTAACCCTAACGTAATCCTTACCTGTAAGGTAACCCTAACCGTAACCCTAACCCTAACCAGAACATGTACGGTAACCCTAACCCTAACCCTAAACCTACCCATAACCCTAACCCACAACTGTACCGCAAACTTAACCCTAAGCCTAGCCCTAACTATAACCCTAACCATAACCGTAACCCTTACCTGACCCGTAACACTAACCCTAAAGTAAGCCTAACCTTTACCGTAACCCTAACCATAACACTAACCCTCACCCTAAACTCTACGCGACCCTAACCCTAACCCTAACCTATACTGTAAACCTAACCCTAACCCTAAGCTTCACCCTAACATGTACCGTAACCCTAACCCTAACCATTACCCTAACACTAATGTGTACGGTAACCCTAACCGTAACCATAACCCTAATTTGTATGGCAACCCTAACCCTAACCCTAAACCTAAACCTAAACCTACCCTACCCTGTACCGCAACCCTAACCCTAACCCTAAACCTAACCCTAACCCTAACCCTAACCCTAACCGTAATCCTTACATGTACAGTAACACTAACACTAACCCTATCCTAAATTGTACCGTAACCCTAACCCTACCCCTAAACCTAACCCTAAACCTAACTCTCACCCTACACCTAACCCTAACCCTAACCTGTACCGTATCCCTAACCATAACCCTAACCATAACCCTAACCTGTACGGTAACCCTAACCCTAACCTGTACTGTAAACCTAACCCTAAACCTAAACCTATCCCTAACCCTAACCTTAACCCTATACCAAACCCTAACCTCTACCGTAACCCTAACCCTAAACCTAACCATAACCCTAACTTGTACCGTAACCCTAACCCTAAACATTACCCTAACAATAACGTGTACGGTAACCCTAACCGTAACCATAACCCTAACTTGTATCACAACCCTAACCCTAACCCTAAACCTGTACCGTAACCCTAACCCTAACCCTAACCCTATCCCGAACTCTAACCTGTACCGCAACCCTAACCCTAACCCTAACCGTAATCCTTACATGTACCGTAACACTAACCCTAACCCTATCCTAACCTGTACCGTAACCCTAACCCTACCCATAAACCTAACCCTAAACCTAACTCTCACCCTACACCTAACCCTAACCCTAACCTGTACCGTATTCCTAACCCTAACCCTAAACTTACCCTAACTTGTAATGTAACCCTAACCCTAACCCTAAACTTTACCGTAACCCTAAGGCTAACCCTAAACCTAACCATAACCTGTACTGTAACCCTATCCCTAACCCTACCCCTAATGCTAACCTGTACCTTAACCATAACCCTAACCCTAACCCTAACTTGTACCGTAACACTAAAGCTAACCCTAACCCTAACCCTAACCCTAACTTGTACTGTAACCCTAACACTAACCCTAAACCTAACCATAACCTGTACTGTAACCCTAACCCTAACCCTATCCCAAATGCTAACCTGTACCGTAACCGTAAACCTAAACCTAACCCTAACCTGTACCGTAACGCTAACCCTAACCTAACCTTAACATGTGCTGTAATCCGAACCCTAACTCTAACCCTAAGGTAACCGTAACCGTAACCCTAACACTAACCCTAAACTGTCCTGCAACCCTAACCCTAACCATAACCCTAACCCTAACATTTATGGTAACCCCAACACTAACCCTAACCCTAAAATTTACCGCAACCCTAACCCTAACCCTAACCCTAACACTGACACTAACCTGTACGGTAATCTTAACCCAAACCATAACCCTCACCCTAACCCTAACCATAACATGTGCTGTAATCCGAACCCTAACTCTAACCCTAAAGTAACCGTAACCGTAACCCTAACACTAACCCTAAACTGTACTGCAACCCTAACCCTAAACATAACCCTAACCCTAACATTTATGGTAACCCCAACACTAACCCTAAACCTAACATTTACCGCAAACCTAACCCTAACCCTAACACTGACACTAACCTGTACGGTAATCTTAACCCTAACCCTAACCCTCACCCTAACCCTAACCCTAACCTGTAAGGTAACCCTCAACATAACCATATCCCTAACCTGTAAGGCATCCCTATGCCTAACCCTAACCCTAACCTGTACGGTAACCCTAACCATGGCCCTAACCCTAACCTGTACCATAAACCTAACACTAAACCCAAACCTATCCCTAACCCTAACCTTAACCCTAACCCAAACCCTAACCTCTACCGTAACCCTAACCCTAACCCTAACCTTAACCCTAACCCTAACCCTAACCGTAAACCTAACCTCTACCGTAACCGTAATCGTAACCGTAATCCCAACCCTAAGCCTAACCCTAATCACTACCGTAACCCTAACCATAACCCCAAACTTAACCCTAAACTGTACCGTAAATCTAACCTTAACACTAACCCTAAAGCTAACCCTTACCTGTACTGTAACCCTACCCCTAACGGTAACCCGAAACTGTACCGTAACCCTAACCCTAACCCTAACCCTAACCCTAACCATAACATGTGCTGTAATCCGAACCCTAACTCTAACCTAAAGTAACTGTAACCGTCACCCTAACACTAACCCTAAACTGTACTGCAACCCTAACCCTAACCATAACCCTAACCCTAACCTTTAAGGTAACCCCAACACTAACCCTAAACCTAACCTGTACCGTAAACCTAAACCTTACCCTAACCCTAACCCTATCTCTAACTTTACCGTAACCCTAACCCTAAACCTAACCGTAACCCTAACTTGTACCGTAACCCTAACCCTAACCCAAACCTTCACCCTAACCTGTACTGTATTCCTAACCCTAACTCTAACCTGTACCTTAACCCTAACCCTAACCCTAACCCGAACCATAACTTGTACTGTAACCCTAACCCTAACCCTAACCCTAATGCTAACCTGTACCGTAACAGTAACCCTAACCCTAAACCTACTCTGTACTGCAACCCTAACCCTAACGATAACCCTAACCCTAACCTTTCCGATAAGCCCAACACTAACCCTAACCATAACCCTAACCTGTACCGCAACTCTAACACTAAACGTAACCCTAACCCTAACCCTGCCCGGACTCTAACCTGTACGGTAAACCTATCCCTACCCTAAACCTAACCTGTATGGTAACCCTAACCGTAACCATAAACCGAAACTGTCTCGCAAACCTAACCCTAACACTAAACCTAACCCTAACCCTAACCTGTACGGTAAACCTAAACCTAACCCTAACCTGCACCATAAACCTAACACTAAACCTAAACCTATCCCTAACCCTAACCTTAAACCTAACCCTAACCGTAACCTGTACCGTAACCCTAACCCTAACCCTAACCGTACCTTAACCCTAACCCTAACCCTAACAGTAACCCTAACCTGACCGTAACCGTAAACCTAACACTAAACCCAACCGTAAGCCTAACCATAACTACCATAAACGTAACCCCAACCCTAACCTGTTCTGTAACTCTAACCCTAACCCTAAACCTGAACTTAAACCTAACCTGTACCGTAACGCTAACACTAACCCTAACCTTATCCTGTACCATAACCCTAACCCTAAACCTAACCCTAACCGTAACCTTAAAATGTACCGTAACCCTAAACATAACCCTAACCCTAACCCTAACGCTAACCTAAACTGTAACCCTAACCCTAAACCTAAATGTAATCCTAACCCTAACCCTAACCCTAACCCTAACTCTAACTTGTACCGTAAACGTAACCCTAACCCTAACACTAACCCTAACCATAATCCTTACCTGTAAGGTAACCCTAACCGTAACCCTAACCCTAACCCGAACATGTACGGTAACCCTAACCCTAACCCTAAACCTACCCATAACCTAACCCACAACTGTACCGCAAACTTAACCCTAACCCTAACCCTAACTATAACCCTAACCATAACCGTAACCCTTACCTGTACCGTAACACTAATCCTAAAAGTAAACCTAAACTTTACCATAAACCCTAACCCTAACACTAACCCTCACCCTAACCTCTACAGTAACCTTAACCCTAACCCTAACATACCGTAAACCTAACCCTAACCCTAAGCTTCACCCTAACATGTACCGTAACCCTAACCCTAAACATTACCCTAACCCTAACG
Organism: Otocyon megalotis megalotis; assembly: GCA_017311455.1. Taxonomy (NCBI): domain Eukaryota; kingdom Metazoa; phylum Chordata; class Mammalia; order Carnivora; family Canidae; genus Otocyon; species Otocyon megalotis. Next base: position 3,716 of record JAEUCK010008742.1, on the reverse strand, counting down.
TGTGCGGTAACCCTAACCCTAAACCTAAACCTAACCTGTACCGTAAACATAACACTAAACCTAAACCTATCCCTAACCCTAACCTTACCGTAACACTAACCCTAACCTCTACCGTAACCCTAACCCTAACCTTAACACTAACCGTAAACCTAAGCCTAACCCTAACCGTAAACCTAACCTCTACCGTAACCGTAACCGTAACCCTAAACCCAAACCTAAGCCTAACCCTAACCACTATCGTAACCCTAACGCTAACCCTAAACTTAACCCTAAACTGTACCTTAAACCATATCCTAACGCTAAACCTAAACCTAACCCTTACCTGTACCGTAACCCAACACCTAACCGTAACCCTAACCAGTACCATAACCCTAACCCTAACCCTAAACCTAACATGTACCGTAACCCTAACCCTAACCCTCAACCTAACCCTACACTGTACCGTAACCCTAACCCTAACATAACACTCCCCATAACCCTAACCCACAACTGTATCGCAATCCTAACCCTAACACTAACTCTAACCCTAATCCTAACTGTAACCCTAACCCACAACGGTACCGCAAATCTAACCCTAACACTAACCCTAACTCTAACTCTAACCATAACCCTAAACCTAACCCTATCCTGTACTGTAACCCTAAAAGTAACCCTAACCCTAACCTGTACAGTAACCCTAAACCTAACACTGACCCTAAACCTAACCCTTACATATACCGTAACCCTAACCCTAAACCTAATCCTAAACATAGCCTGTGCTGTAACCCGAACGCTAACCCTAACCCTAACCTGTACCGTAACAGTAACCCTAACACTAACCCTAAACTGTACTGCAACCCTAACCCTCACCCTAACCTTTACGGTAACCCCAACACCAACCCTAACCCTAACATGTACCGCAAACTTAACCCTAACCCTAAACCTAACCCTATCCCTAACCCTGACACTAACCTGTACGGTAATCCAAACCCTAACCATAACCCTCACACTAACCCTAACCCTAACCCTAACCTGTAGGTAACCCAAAATGTAACCATATCCCTAACCTGTACCGCATCCCTAAACCTAACTCTAACTCTAACCCTAACCTGTACGGTAACCCTAACCTTAACCCTAACCCAACCCTAATCTGTACTGGAACCCTAACCCTAACCCTATCCCTAACCCTAACGCTAACCTATACAGTAAACCTAACAATAAACCTCACCGTAACTCTAAATAGTAACGTAACACTAACCTTAACCTGACCCTAACCTAACCCTAACCTTAAACTGTACGGTAACCCTAACCCTAAACCGAAACCTCACCCTAACCTGTACCGCAATGCTAACCCTAACCCTAAACCTAACCCTAACCCTAACCCTAACCCTAACCGTAATCCTTACCTGTACCATAACACTAACCCTAACCTATCCTAAACTGTACCGTAACCCTAACCCTACCCCTAAACCTAACCCTAAACCTAACTCTCACCCTACACCTAACCATAACCCTAACCTGTACCGTAATCCTATTCCTAACCCTAAACCTAACCTGTACCGTATCCCTAACCCTAACCCTAAACTTCCCCTAACCTGTAATGTAACCCTAACCCTAACCCTAAACTGTACCGTAACCCTAAGGCTAACCCTAAACCTAACCTGCACCGTAACGCTAACCCTAACCCTAACCCTAACCCTAACCCTAACCCTAACCCTAACATGTGCTCTAATCCGAACCCTAACTCTAACCCTAAAGTAACTGTAACCGTAACCCTAACACTAACCCTAAACTGTACTGAAACCGTAACCCTAACCATAAACCTAACCCTAACCTTTAAGGTAACCCCAACACTAACCCTAAACCTAACCTGTACCGTAACCCTAAACCTAACCCTAACCCTAACCCTATCTCTAACTTTACCGTAACCCTAACCCTAAACCTAACCATAACCCTAACTTGTACCGTAACCCTAACCCTAAACATTACCCTAACACTAACGTGTACGGTAACCCTAACCGTAACCATAACCCTAACTTGTATCGCAACCCTAACCCTAACCTAACCCTAAACCTAACCCTAACCCTAACCTGTACCGTAACCCTAACCCTAAACCTAACCCTATCCCGAACTCTAACCTGTACCGCAACCCCAAACCTAACCCTAAACCTAACCCTAACCCTAACCCTAACCCTAACCGTAATCCTTACATGTACCGTAACACTAACACTAACCCTATCCTAAACTGTACCGTAACCCTAACCCTACCCCTAAACCTAACCCTAAACCTAACTCTCACCCTACACCTAACCCTAACCCTAACCTGTACCGTATCCCTAACCCTAACCCTAAACTTCCCCTAACTTGTAATGTAACCCTAACCCTAACCCTAAACTGTACCGTAACCCTAAGGCTAACCCTAAACCTAACCATAACCTGTACTGTAACCCTATCCCTAACCCTACCCCTAATGCTAACCTGTACCGTAACCATAACCCTAACCCTAACCCTAACTTGTACCGTAACACTAAAGCCCACCCTAACCCTAACCCTAACCCTAACTTGTACTGTAACCCTAACAGTAACCCTAAACCTAACCATAACCTGTACTGTAACCCTAACCCTAACCCTATCCCAAATGCTAACCTGTACCGTAACTGTAACCCTAACCCTAACCCTAACCTGTACCATAACGCTAACCCTAACCTAACCTTAACATGTGCTGTAATCCGAACCCTAACTCTAACCCTAAGGTAACCGTAACCGTAACCCTAACACTAACCCTAAACTGTCCTGCAACCCTAACCCTAACCATAACCCTAACCCTAACATTTATGGTAACCCCAACACTAACCCTAACCCTAAAATTTACCGCAACCCTAACCCTAACCCTAACCCTAACACTGACACTAACCTGTACGGTAATCTTAACCCAAACCATAACCCTCACGCTAACCCTAACCATAACATGTGCTGTAATCCGAACCCTAACTCTAACCCTAAAGAAACCATAACTGTAACCCTAACACTAACCCTAAACTGTACTGCAACCCTAACACTAACCATAACCCTAACCCTAACATTTATGGTAACCCCAACACTAACCCTAAACCTAACATTTACCGCAAACCACCCTAACCCTAACACTGACACTAACCTGTACGGTAATCTTAACCCTAACCCTAACCCTCACCCTAACCCTAACCCTAACCTGTAAGGTAACCCTCAACATAACCATATCCCTAACCTGTAAGGCATCCCTATCCCTAACCCTAACCCTAACCTGTACGGTAATCCTAACCATGGCCCTAACCCTAACCTGTACCATAAACCTAACACTAAACCTAAACCTATCCCTAACCCTAACCTTAACCCAACCCAAACCCTAACCTCTACCGTAACCCTAACCCTAAACCTAACCTTAACCCTAATCCTAACCCTAACCGTAAACCTAACCTCTACCGTAACCGTAATCGTAACCGTAATCCCAACCCTAAGCCTAACCCTAATCACTACCGTAACCCTAACCATAACCCTAAACTTAACCCTAAACTATACCGTAAATCTAACCTTAACACTAACCCTAAAGCTAACCCTTACCTGTACTGTAACCCTACCCCTAACGGTAACCCGAAACTGTACCGTAACCCCAACCCTAACCCTAACCCTAACCCTAACCCTAACCATAACATGTGCTGTAATCCGAACCCTAACTCTAACCCTAAAGTAACTGTAAC
>JAEUCK010008741.1:0-34263 GCA_017311455.1 Otocyon megalotis megalotis | reverse complement strand
CATCTCAGTTGTTATGTTGCACTCCAGGGGAGAGCACACCACAAATAGCCTCCTATCTCCTAAAGGATGCACAGACAACCCCTCTGCTAGATGCCCACTTTCCATTCACTCTCAAAATACCAAGGCCCACAATAAACCCCAAAGCATTACAGTGACTTACATTAAGTGATTCATTCCCCAAGAAAGGCTCCCTCTGTAGCTCAGCTGTTCAAAAATAAAAATGAGAAATTAAGGAAACTGAATAGTTTCTGAACCATAAACAAATTTAGAATTTTTTATGGTAAACCAGGACTATGTCGCTAACTGGTCCACCTGCCTTGTGAACTATAAAATTCTGACCTATTATTTTCTATAATCTGTGCCTGCCATTATGCCAGAATAACAACAGAAATGAATGTTGCCTGCATTTTTATAATGATGGCAATGGTCCATTAAATCCCTGCACCTATGTTGGTAATGTGAAGCTCAGAAGAAAGGTAGACCTTTGCTGTAACTGTTCAGCTGCAAAGTGACACTAGTTCATCTAAAAATAATGCCATCAAGTGAAAAGTTAGATTCTATCCCTTCAAACAGCAATGGTCTATTTATATTCTCTGGAAACTTGAAGTACAAGGTCTACTGTTTCTACTCAACAGTGACAGAACGCACATTTTTCTTTTAAACAACTTCCTTTTACGTAAGTAGATCTCTTATTGAATCGTACCTAAACACAGTGAAGTCATCTGGAATATACTGAGGGAACAAAGGACTTCAGAATCTAGAAATGTTATCTTCTTGACAATTAACAAAGGGGATGTTAATTATTTGTACTTTTTTTCTTTGTAGAGATTTTATTTATTTGAGAAAGAGAAAGCATGAGCTGGGGGAGGGGTAGAAGGAGAAGCAGACTCTCCACTGAACGGCAAGCTTGACTTGGGACTCCTGGGATCACGACCTGAGCTGAAGGCAGACACTTAACTGACTGGGCCACCTAGGTGCCCAATTATTTGTACTTTAACACATATAAACAAGTTTTAACTAAACCATCGAAGTTTTGGATAAATTAGTCATCGTTAACGTTTTAATACGTCTGCATGAATGGCTTCTCAGGCCTTGGGGTGGTCCTCCAGGACTGCTTGATACTTCTGTTTATAAGGCTCTTGAGATCACATACTTTGAAGGTCACCTCTTCAGATGGTCCTGCCTTGGAAAAGTGCCTGCCCTGATCACTCCAGATAGTCCTAGGTGAGGGTTTATATACGCTACTCCTTACACACTGCCCTTCCCTTTGCCTTCTCTACTTAATGCACACTTACTCATCCTTTGATATTTGGCTCCAACTTAGGAGGAGTGATGAGTACTTATGAAAATTTAAAACTTACATATTCTTTGACCCTTCAATTCTCTTTCAAGGAAATACTTGGGGAAACACATAACACATATGAAAGTTCACTGCAGCTTTATTTATAATAGTATATACTATAAAAACTGGAGACCACTAAAGATCTAACAAATGGGAAAACGCATTACAGATTACTTTCAGCTGTTAAATTAAGTCAATCTGTATACATTAACACCGAGTTAAAAAAAAAAAAAAGAAATTAACAGGAGAGAGATTGGTTCAGCTTAAACCCAGGCCCTCCTCAAGGCCTTCCCCAGCAAAGCTGACCCCACCAGACATGGATGTATCTTTTTTTTTTTTAAGATTGTATTTATTTATTCATGAGAGACATAGATAGATAGATAAAGAGAGAGAGAGAGAGGCAGAGACACAGGCAGAGGGAGAAGCAGGCTCCCTGCAGGGAGCCCGACGTGGGACTCGATCCCAGGTCTCCAGGATCAGGCCCCTGGCGGAAGGCAGCGCTAAACCGCTAAGCCACCCGGCTGCCGTGGATGTATCTTTATTACAGAAAGAAACTCCCTGGCAGGTTACTTCTGCAAACTCCCTGAACGCTGACAGGATGTGCATTCTTTACCTCAATTTCCTTAGCACTCACAAGTACCTTGCTTACCAATCTTTATTGGGGGAATAATTTAAACAACCAAGTCATCACATAGTAAACATATAATTTCTTTCCTAGCACCCTGCCCAAGAGCTTAGAATGTGGCCTGGGGCACAATGTGTTTCCAGGGACATCAACTCTACTCTCACCCCAAGAATAAAGCATTTAATTTACTTTAAATCAATCAGCAAGTTACATTCATCTTATTACAGTAATTAGTTTAGGGTGGACAAAGGTACCTAAGCTGAATCAGAGTAAGTCTCAGGATTTCAGCCAGGAATGACAGGACAAAGGTATTTCCCTAGAGGCTTACAAACGAGAAAGCAATTACCTCTGCTGGGGACTGAGGGAAAGGGGAGAAACCGGGTCTTTGCAAGATGGTTTTTTGGGGATATCATCATGTTCTCGGATGATGCTCTGCCTGAACTTTGCAATTTTGTGAATACTATGGACTGGATGTTTGAGACCCCCCTCAAATCCATATATTGAAACCCAAAAGGGACACCTGGGTGGCTCAGTGGTTGACCACCTGCCTTTTGCTAAAGTCCTGATCCTGGGGTCCAGGATTGAGTCCTACATCAGGCTCCTTGCGGGGAGCCTGCTTCACCCTCTTCCTGTGTCTCTGCTTCTCTCTGTCTCTCTCATGAATAAAGAAATAAAATATTAAAAAAAAAAGAAAAAAAAAAGAAACCCTAAATCCCCAATCTGATAGTATTTAGAGGTGGGGCCCTTAGGAGGTTTAAATGTTATGAGGGTGGAACATTGCGCTGGGATTAGTGTCTTTATGGAAATAAGAAAGAGAGATTTCTTTCTCTGCATTCATACATGCAAAAACATAACCAAAAAGATAGAGTCCTTACCAAGAACCCACCCATGCTGGCACCCTGAACTTGGATCTCCAACCTCCAGTGGGGTCAATTTGGTGCTTAAGCACTCAGTCTTTGGAATTCTGTTCTAACAGCCTGAACTGCCTAAAACAGTGAACTAATACATTTTCTATAAACATTTTTAGAGTTTTCTGCAACTTGCAACTAAAATCACCCTGACTGCTCTATGAGGCTTACATGGACATTTCAGCATTGAGGGCGGGGGGAAAAAAAGAACTGGCATAAATTTGGTCACATGCTCTAAAGTTCCTATTGCTCTTTTCCCTAGTTAATGTGCAGATCAGAAGAGATGATACAATAATGACTAGAATACAGACCAGAAGTAATTGTCCATTATCACAATTCTCATTTATACTTCCCTAACCTAGTGGTTCTCAAAGTGTGGTCCAAAGACCCCTGGGACTCCTGAAATCTTCCATCAAGGGAGATTGCAATTTTCCAGAGGCAATGTGATGTTCCTGAATTATCTGAAAAGGCTATTAAAATCCAACCATGTAAGCGTGATGCTGAATTTTCTTCATATACTTCAACCAAGATAACAACATGCTAACTACAGAAACAGCCATGAGTACCAGCTGCTTTCTATTAAACTAGACTTAAAGAGATTTGTAAAAATGCAAAACAATGTCAATTTTCTTACTACATTTTGTCATTGGGGAAAATTTGTTATTTTTAATGAACAAATTATTTATGTTAACCTACAGTGAACAATGAATTCAGTTATATTGAATGAATACATACCTTACAACCCTCTCAGTTTCACTTTCTTACTTAGTAAATGTCAACAGGTAAAATCCACATAACAAAAGTTCTCCATAAAGACTCCTAACTCTGTGAAAGGAACTAGGGGTGGTGGAAGGGGAGAAGGGCGGGGGGTGGGGGTGAATGGGTGATGGGCACTGAGGGAGGCACTTGACGGGATGAGCACTGGGTGTTATTCTGTATGTTGGCAAATTGAACACCAATAAAAAATAAGTTTATTACTAAAAAAAAAAAAGAAAACAAAACAAAAAAAAACAAAAGTTCTCTGGGATCCTCAATTTTTACTTTTTTTTTTTTTTTAAGATTTTATTTATTTATTCATGAGAGACACAGAAAGAGAGGCAGAGACATAGGCAGAGGGAAAAGCAGGCTCCATGCAGGGAGCCTGATGTGGGACTCGATTCTGGAACTCCAGGATCATGCCCTGAGCTAAAGGCAAATGCTTATCTGCTGAGCCATCCAAGCATCCCTGGGATCCTCAATTTTTAAGAGTGTAAAGTGGTTCTGAGACCAAAGTGTTGGGGAGCTGCTGCCTTAATCCTTCCTGATCCTGAGGCTCTCTCCTACAAAACATGAAGTGGATCCTAAAGATAGTGCACAGAGACTGGCAGCCATGTCAGCGATCACTGGGGCCCAGCCAGAGTGCTAGGGCCAGCAGGCAGAGGTCTGAGTGGGTGCATGGGCTGCAGGCTAGCTTTTGGAAAGGAGATGCAACAGCACCTGAAAGGGCAGGAAGGCACATGGAGATACATTTTGGGGAAAGAGCAAGAGTTTGCTCCAAAGTAGCTTGCTTTCTTTGTCATATGTATCTGGAGATAAGAGATTGAAACAATTATCTTACATAAAATTGACAACTGATGCGAAAAAGTGTATGCCGAGAATGAAACAGAATTCTCTCCAACCTATTTTAAAAGTGAGAGGCAAATTCATGTAGCCTGTCAGTGTTTTGTTATGAATCAGCTATTGATTTTGTTTTTTTAAAGATTTACTTATTAAAAAAATAATAATAAAAAAATAAAGATTTACTTATTTATTTGAGATCGAGCAAGAGTGAGCATGGGTGGGGGGTGGGGAGAGAAGCAGACTCCCTACTGAGTAGGGAACCCGATGTGGGGCTCGATCCCAAGATCATGACCTGAGTTGAAAGCAGACATTTAACCAACTGAGCCACCCAGGTGCCCCTCAGCTATTGATTTTAAGCTGTAACCAAAGGTAAAACCACAGGCTGAGAAAACAATGTGAACAACCATTGAAAGGAGCTTACCTACTCCACTTGGCTTTCTCCCACATGGACTTTCTGGTGCTGCTAGAATTTCATGTTTTTTCTCTTCCTCTGATGATACAGAGGTCTAAAAAGTCCAAAGCACCATAAAAGATTAAGTTAACTGAGGTTTTTACAACAAGAAGGCAAGACTAACCTCAACTTAATTAAAACATCTAGCAACTTGTAACAACATGAAAGACTACTTTCAAGTCTGTGCAAAATTGAAAATGAGTACCTGCCAACCTTCAAAAACAAACAAAAAACCCCAAATCAATCTAATCTCATAGTTCACTCATCAATGGTTTTCCCATTGCTTTAAAAGTAAATCTCCAACTTAGTATGAGACTCCTGCTGATCACATTCCCTCCCTAGTTAGGTCTGCATTTCTCCACGGCACATCTTGCATCACGGCAGTGCCCATAGCTCACAATGGACCCTCCTGTTTCATGTGCAGAACACATTTTTGCCTGCATGGCTCTTTTGTTTCTTTCTCCTCTGGTAAACTTCTATTTTACATGTAAAACCCCACTCAAATGTCCTTGCAAGCCCTCCCATATGTGTACCCATTGTTCCTGCTGGTAAGTTGAGTCTCCTCTGCACTGTACATAGACCTCATGTTTACTGCTACCTTGTCTCTCATATATTTAGAAAGTGCCATGAAATCAGGCTGCAAATGGGATATAAAGATTCAAGTTATATTTTGGAAATGGAACATGTTAAGAACTGGCAATGGATTAAATGTGGGGAGACAGGAAGAGATTGAGGGTGACTTCTGGTGTTTGGTTTGAGTAAATGGAACTATGACAGCACTATTTACTGAAATTATTGAGGTTCTTAGCTTCCCAGCCACAGGATATGATAACAACAATGTGTAAGTGTCTTAAGTGCAATGGGAACAGGAGCCGTGCAATGCTTAAGGATACACATGTCTGAGTGCAGTACATGGTACTCACACCATCTATGGCTCAGTGTAACTGAACCATCAGCCATACCTCAGTTTTCAAGGTGCCTTTCAGTGCCTGTCCTCCCAAAACATTCAACGGAGACTCTTCAACACCTAATGAAATTCAGACCATTAAACCAATTTAAGAATTAGCTTACAAAATACATGCTGAATCAAAAGGTAACAGAATATTATTTAGCATGCCCTGACCTCTTCCCCTGTTATTTTATTTTGCTGTCAGTAGGTAACAATAAAAGGAATACCGATAAAAAATCTTGGATGAAACACAAGGGTCATTTGCTCATTTTGCAGGGTGTGTGTGAGAAATTGTTTCTTACTATTAAGATAGCTGCCCAGAAAGAATAACAAAAGATTATTTCTGGAGACATCATATTTCCAAATATTTTTCTACATGTTCTGCATCAAGTTTGGCCCTAAAAGAAAATATCCTGGGCTGCTGAGATATATTCTCAACAAAGAAAATGTTATAAACAGACTCACTTTGCTTGCTTCACCCTGACACAGCAAAGTTGATCAAGTTAGGAAGCTATGAGGCAGACAAAATAAAATGGCATTTTCCCTGGTGGAGACTCAATCTTATCCCTGCTGCAGTCCTTTCTCTCTCCCTTGTCTGTGACCATGGCTTCCAGTTCTTTCACCAGCCCATGCAGAAGCCTCCAGAGAAAATCCTTCCTTTTTCTATAGGCTGCAGGCTTTTCCTTGCTAAAATCTCTTTTGTTTTTGCTCCTTCAGGGAAACAAAGGTGAGGAGGAAGGAGTAACAGGCTGTAGTCAATGGTTAAGTCATAAAAATCTGCAGAGCATTCAATTTGCTCAAGCTAAACTCAATGGAAAATTTTCAAGTTCCTTATTTCAACCCTTGGAACACTTAACACCCCTTTTAAGTCCCTATAATGAACAGGACTCAATCTACTGGCCTCAGCTTTCTGAGGCTGTATTTGAGGACATCCAAGGTCTGGTGCAGTTTAAAAGTCGAGGACAGTCCAATTTGTACAACCAGAGTAGAAGAGTCAACATCCCTGACCTCTCGAATCCAGCCCATGACATCCCCTTGAATTCTCACATCATCTAAGCACTTGCCACCAGAGTCACTGCCTACTTAAAAACCAAGGCTGGATTCACACCTGCCCCCCATTTTGAGGTTATCTTTGCATCCCCAGAACCTAGCACAGAAGTGTCCCAAGTTGGATGGCACAGTGTGCCAGTGACTGAGGCCAAAGTTTACCCCTTTGAAAGTTATCAAGTATTTCTAGCAAGATCAACACTCTCTGAAATGTCAGGAGGGAACATGTTTCCTTTCACTTTCAAATTCCAAACCAGAATTCATTTTACCTGAACTAAACACTCAGGAAATAATGTGCTCCCCTGATCACAAGTAGCCAGCCAGATGGACTGAAATGACACATACTACTAGTTTAGAGGACATTAGATGAGGGCTGGATTGGTGTGTTTTTGCTCTATTATCCCCATTTCATACAACAGAAAACTGAGGCTCAGAGGTACTTTTTCCTAAAGGGCCTCAAGTACTATGCAAGTTATTTAAACTCTCGGAATCTGTTTCCTCATTTGTAAAATGAGGATGATAAAAATACTCATTTCACAGGGCTGCAGTAAGCTAGTATTTATTTTGACAAGAAGCATGAGGGTCAGAGGTTTAGTAACTTGCAGTAGTCACGCAGATGGCACATGGCTGGCTGACTTCCTGTCCTCTAGCTTCCTGCCTCTGCTCTCCTGGCACACGGGAAATGGGTCTAAGGTTTTCAGCTTTTAAATCCAAATTTCTAAGCTCAAACTTCCCATTAGAAGTTATTTTGTGACATTCTGGAAGCAAAACCATCTTTCGGAAGACTGTCTTAAATGTACTCTGCATGCAATTATCTTTGTAAAATGCTAAAATGTACTATTAAAAGATTCTCACCTAGGTCATGAAAATTTTCTTCAGGTGGAATAGTGACCTTGAGGTCTCCTTCCTGCTGGGATGATTTTCTCATGTCATTACCATCTCCTGCTTTCTCACTGGACCCTTGAACCAGCCGTTTGCCATCACAGGCAGCTGGAAGGACTGGCACCTGGGAAGGGCCAATTTCTGATTCTCGGCCATTAATACATTCAGTGGTGGTCTTCATGGGGGCTGAGGGCCAGGACTGCTCAGGGGAGGGCAGCTCCCCTGCGGAGTCTCTGGCAGGTGGCACATCATCGGCTTTCTTAGCACCGAGACTTACTGCTGGCAAACAGGAGGTCCTAAGGGAAGGGTCCTCAGCTCTCAGCCCCGCCATTTGCTCTGGTCCCATTGGGTCCTCAGGTGAGTCTGCTCCCCTCTTCAAGCCCCTCCCTGCCCAACAGGTGCTATGCCCTGCAGGACTTGCTTCCTGGCTGCCCTGCCCTCCCTGAACAGAGCTCAGCCACACACTCCTGTCTGCAGCATTTCCGAGGCATGAACTGTTCTGACTCTGTCTCTTCCCTGCTAGCGGCACCTCATGGGGCCCATCCTTGCTGCACCCCTCTTCCAGTGCTCCCGTAGCACCTGGCTGGCCACCCACAGCAGACTGCACATTGACAGCCAGCCTATGGTGCCCCTCCTCGGGACCCATGGCTCTGTTCCCTGCCAGCGGCCCAGGGGGCAGATGGCTGTTCTCAGCCATCAGGCTGGGACTTGGGGCTTCGCTCTTGTTCATCCTGATGGCTGACGTGTCCTCTTTCCCATCCAGGTTGCTTGCGGTCTGTGGGCCCTCCTCATGCCTGTCAAGGCCAGCAGGTGCCAGCATGCACTCGGCTGTGCTGGTGGAGATGATGGCAGCATCACTCAAGTCCTCCATCCTTGCTGCGGTAGGTGGCTCATCATCCTGCGGGGCAGCGCCCATCATGACTGCCTCGCGGCCTTCAGAGGTGCTCGTGGAAATCATGGTGGTGTCACTGATCTCCTCCACTCGTGTGACCGAGGGCTGGACTTCCTCCCGAGGGGCAGCGCTGGACACAGGGCCCTCACAGTCTTCTCCCGAGCTGGTGGAGATGATGGCACTCCCGTCTTTCTCTTCCAGGATGGTAGCAGGTCGTGCCTTTTCACTTTCTGCAAGGACACCAGAAATAGAGGCCTCACACTCCTCTGCTATGCTGGTGGAAATGAGTGCACACTCATCTTTTTCCTCCTTGCTGGTTGAGGCAAGAGGGCTTTCAACTTCTGCGGGTGCGCTGGGCATGGGCCCCTCAAAGTCATCAGTGCTCGCCAGGCTGGGGCCTGGAGTGCTTTCTTCGGCAGCAGCCACTGGCGGCGGACTCTCCACACATGTGACGGTTGTGGCGCTGGAAATGGGCACTTCAAACTCTTCCCCTATGCTCGTGGAAATCATGGCACACTCATCTTTCTCTTCATTTCTCATCGCGGGGAGTTGGCTTCCATCTCCTGACACCGCACTAGGCATGGGGGCCTCAAATTCCTCCATGTTTATTCTGGTGCCTTCCATACTTTCTCCAGTTCGAAGGGCGCTTGAATGACCTTCTTCCATGCCTGTAACTGTGCTTAACTGAGTGGTGTAGTCATTTGTGGTGCTGGTGGAAATCATCAAGCCTTTGCCTGGACTTTTGGCCCCACCTACACAAGTTTGGTTGGTAACACTATCACTGGCTGTGGTGGCCATAAGGCCATCGCATTCCTCATGGTCCACAGAAGTGATGATACCTTCGTCTTCCTTTCCACTGGGTGATGTGTGACCAGCTTCCCGTTCTGGGACTGCCCCTGATGCAAGTACCTCATAACTGCCTCCCACCAAGCCAGTTGAAATAGTGGTATCCTCAACTTTTTCTTTTCTGTTGAGCAGACTGTCACTCTGACCTGAAGCGGCACTAGTCATGGGACCCTCGCAACCCTCGGGAACCGGTGCCACTTCACCCTTCCCTGAAGCTGCACTGGTCACACTACTTTCTACAATCCCTTTTGCACTGGAGCAGATCTCTACATGTTTCATGCCCTTCTCTGCACCACTCATGCTGTCAACATTGCTCTCATTGGCATTGGTGATGGCAGGTCCGGCATCAGCTCCCATGCACCCTGCTGCAGTACCAATCTGACTGTCACCTTCTTCAGCACTTCCACAAATCGATACACCTTCGCTTTCCTCCTCTGTCCCAGTGCAAGTGGATGCATGACCAATTTCATTTCCTCTTCCAGTACTGGTCACCACCCCTTCACCTTCCTCATCCTCCTCTTTTGCACCTGTGCTGGTTACGATTCCTTCATCATCACATGGCCCAGCAGCAACCGATGGCACATTAGTGGCTTCTTTGGCTACTGTGCTGTCCATTGCACTCTCTCTACTGTCTTCTGATTCAGAACTTAGAGCAAAGCCCTCACTGCCCTCTTCTGAACCTGTGCAGCTTGCTGGCCCCTCTCCATCTTCTTCTGTTATTCCTGTGCTGGTGACGGCACTTTCGCCTTCTGCCCCATCATTCACAGAAGCATCTCCTTCCTGGGGGGCACTGGTTCCTGGTGGCGTGTCATTACTGACCAGGGCCACACTCTCCTCTTGTTGCTCGGCGCCTGTTACAGAGCACATAACAGAGGTAGCACTTCTCCTTTCTGCTCCGGTGCATGTCACAGTCCCCTCAGTCTCTTTTTTGGGGTCCATTCTTGTCAGATTTCTCTGGAATCCATCCACCTCTTCACTGCTTAAGGAGCCCTCCCTTATTTCTGTCCCAGCACTTGTCACTGCGCCATCACTTTCAACTTCACTAATAATAAAGGCAACAGTTCCTTCAGCCATTTCCGAGTCTCTACGTGAAGAACCATCACACTTTTCTTCAGAGCCAGCACTAGTGACAGCATCATCTTTCTCTTCTGTCACACCACTGTTGACATTGTCTTCAACCGTAATTGTGTGAGCAGCCACAGGCTCCACTGCCCTTTCTTCAGATTCAACCATGGCACACTCTCCACTCTCTCCTTCCTTGGTGCTTGTGAGGAAAGTTTCACTTTCAGCAAATCCTTCTGTGACAATACCTCCACCTTCTTCAGCTGCAGCAAAGACAGTGCATTCACTGGCTTCTGCCCCAGCATGGAGAGGATTGTTTCTAGAACATGCACCTGTTATGAAGCCTTCATCTGCCTCAATGCTGGTGCAGGGCACAGCTACCTCACCCTCTCCTGTTTCTGAAGAAGTGGTTGTGGCATCCCCTGCCTTTACTGTGTGTAAGGGAACACCTTCATCCTTTCCTGCAGTACTAGTGGCAAGAGAAGTCTTCTCTGCTCTGCCAGACCCAGCTGCCCCATTGGCAGTCTTTTCATTCCTCTGCTGTAACACGGAGAAAGCAGCATTACTTCCAGCACTGGTGTCAACCTCATTGTTTTCAGTCCTTTCAACTGCAACTGATGTGTCTTCTGTATCACCTGGGCCACTACTACATTTATGTTGTACAGTCTCAGCATCTTGTTCTGTACTCATGCCTACTGCAGGGTCAATAGTGATGCTATGCTTTTTGCCATTTTCTAGTACAGCTGTCACTGTCTTCTTTGAACTGGGCTCTGTGTTACAGTCACTTTCTTTCCTGGTCATGTCCATCAAGCTGCCTGCCTTGTTAGGATTCTCATTTTCCATATTCACATCTGTTAGCTTGCTGTCAATGTTTACTTTTCCTTGTCTAGTGTGCAGCACAGTGGGCTGGTCACCTTCTGGAATGTGTCTTCTGCTATCCATGTTTGCTTTTGTTGGAGTATCTACTGTGGAAACTACCCCGCTTTCCTTGCTGTCATGTGTCCTAGGGACTTCTGGTTCTCTAACAGTCGCACTTTGGTTAGGAATATCAGAGTGCTCCATGAGTGAGGTGCTGGCTGTGCTGCCTTCTAAAACAGTCATTTTTTCAATCAAAGGATTTACATCTGCATCATGAGATTGTTTCTGAGGCATAACAGTTACTGAACTTAAGGATGGTGAAGGATCTAAATTTGGGGAATGTTCATGATCAGCATGTCCTTGAGCAACATGTTCTTCAGTGGGTCCAGTTGTGTTTTTCAGATTCTTTTGTGTTCTATCATTTTCTGATGGGGCTCGACACAATGGTCTATGATTAGTTTCAGAGTCTGTGTTTGTTTCATAAGTTCCCTGTTGAATGGGTTCTTTCTCCCCAGGATTCAGTTTGGACACAGTACTTTGGATATGCACTTTCTTAGTCAGGGTGCCCTTATGGTCAGCGTGTTTTTCTGAATTAATAACAACTCCTGTCCCACGTCCTGATTTACAGGCTACAACTGCTGTTTTTGAATCTACTGTGGAAGTTCTTAATTCATCATTTAGAACCATGATAGTGGTCTTATGTTTCATAATATTTTCAGAGTCAGTGTCTTGCTCCGAATTATTATTATTGCTGTCTTGGGTTTTAGATACTTCAAATACATTTTCAACAGCTGGCTCAGAATCAACTTCCATTGGCTCTTGTTCAGGCATTAATGTGACATCACTGGTCTTTTTCGGTTTCTGAACGGAGGAAATACTGGGAGCACTCAAAGAGTTTGCTGATTTTTCTTCTCCTTTGGTCATTTCTTGGGACAAGCTTCCTCTTCGGTTTTCACATAACCTTCTACTTAATTTCTTTTCCATAAGTGAACTATTCCCTCTGCCCTTTTCATGGTTACTGTCAACTTCTTTACCATCCTTGTCATCTGATTTTTCTTCCTTCTTTTTCACTTCCTTACTACCATGCTTGAAGCTTCTGCTTTTGTGCCCATCTGATAACTTCCTCTCAGGTCTGGAGGAGCCTGAATCTTTATCAGCCTTATATTTCTCCTTTGCTAACGCTAACTTGGTTCTGTGATTAGAATCCTTCTGTGCACCATGTGAAGTAGAGGCACTATCCGATACAGCTTCAACACCACTTTCCTCAGGTTTGTCTTCAACTTTAGACTTTCGCTGTTTATCTGGGTCATTCTCCTCTGTATTCTTCTCCTTATCTGGTTTTGGAGTGGCTGTCTGTTTTGTGACAGTTTCTTGTGATTCCATTTCAACTACTTTTAACTGTTTACCTTGACTTTTTGGCTTTTGGTTAGACCTTAACGTAAGTTTCTCCTCTAGTAAGCTCTTTGTTTTTCGCTTTTCCTTGTGAACAACCTCTTCTGGTTTTGAATTACTATCTAAATTAGTTGAGTCTGTATCACACTTATCCTCTGAGTAACTTTCACTTCTTCTCTGTAATGTGATTCCATGTTGCTTGGAACTCAGAGAATCTTTCTGAATTTTAGAATCACTTGATCTTCTTGATTTGTGCTCTGCCTTAGTTTTTTCGGCTGATATGTGCCGCTCTTTTTTGTTGTTTTCTTTACGAACATTCTCATCTGTTTTTATAATATATTCAGAAACCGGCTTTCCATCTTTGCCTAAGATGGATAATTTCCTTTCATTCTTATGTTTACTTTTTCGTTCAGTTTTATCATCTGAAGAAAGTTTGGTTTGTTGACTTTGCTTTTGAATATTTTCATCCACTTTTAAACTTTTCTCGGAAGAGTGAAGCTCAGACTCATCACTTGTTTTGTGCAGACAGTCACCTTTATGTTTATGTTTTGCAAATAATTTGTCTTCTGACAGAGTCTTCTCTTTTTCAGGCTTCTCCTTAGAGGATTTTGCCTCTTTCTTAGGTAGGCTCTTCATATGTGGGGTTTCAGAATCATCTTTTTTTAGATGCTTTTCATTTTTAAGTGTGCTTTTCTGTTTCTGGGGCTCTTCTGTGCCAATTTCTGACCGTTCCACTTGCCTTTTCCCATCTCTTGTATCAGGCTCTTCTTGGGTCCCTTCCACCACAACAGGGGTAGATGTGCGTCTTTTATGTTCTCTTTCTATTTTGGACTCATTTTTGTTTTCATCAGCTGGATGCAAAGACTCTGAAAGTCTCCGGGCAGGTTTACTTGGTTCACTTTTGGCATGAACATGCTTCAGATCCTTTGAAGAAGATACCTTTTCCTTTTCACAATGCTGTAAAAAAACAAAAGTTAAAATATGAGCAATACTAAAGTCAATTTTTATTTTCAAACTTAATATCTAGATACAGTGGATATGCTGAATGCTACCATGTGTCACATGTCAGTTAATCTTAGCCAGCAACCTGTGGTAGGTACTGGTGATCTCATTTTATGCACCAAGAAACTGAAGCTCAGTGTGACTCCATAACCTGATAACCAGACAAGTTTACAGGATTTCATTCTCAGTTGAAGACTCTTCCCACTACATCATAGATGTTTGTGCAGAGACTAGTTATTTCTCCTTAAGACTTATCCATCACTTGGGAGGACTTTAACTCCAAATTGTTAAAGCTCATTAATACCCAGTAAGTACTAATAAATATAAGCTGCATGAATGATAGCTGATGTTCTTTTTAGACCTAAAGCATAATACCTGATGATGAAGACAATTTAAAAATTTCACTGAAATAAAGGTTTCCTAAATTTTAATTTAGAAGCGTGAATTATTTATGGAAACCTCATGAATCCAGGCTGCTTGTAGGACATTCAATACACACAATAACACAATAACTCACTGTAAGTAACTGTATCACATATAAAGCATGCTATGTTTATGTATCCAAAGGAAGACACTGATGAACTAGTGCATCTGACCCTTCCTTCCTGCCCCGCAGTATGGCACTGAGGAGATTATTAATATTAACAAGTGAATGCTGACTAAGTACACTCACTGACTACAACCTGTAATTATGCTTATTCAAATAATGTGCTGAAGGTCTCAGAAAGATCTGTGTCTTTGGGTCAGTTTATCATTGCACCTTCCTTACAATGCAACACAAAGATTAACGCAATTCTACTAACGCAGAGTAGGACACAGCAAAATATTAAAAAATACATTAAAATTAAATTCATCAAAGAAAAAAATTAGGATTTTATCAACCTAATTTTATAGTGAGTTCCAACCAATTAATGTGAATAAAATTTTATGAGATAATTTTTCAAAGAAATTTATTACAAAATGAAGTTAAATATTTTAAAATATGCCATTAAAAAGATCAGGACATATTTATAAATATGCCTCTAATTTCTGAATAAAGAAATCAAGATTTATTGGCTGTGAACAAATAATTACTAAATTATTAGTTTTCCCTTGGAAATGTTAGCATAGTTTGGGTATGGGGGTGCCTGGCTGGCTCATTTGGAAGAACATGAAACTCTTGATCTCTCAGGGTCATGAGTTCAAGCCCCAGGCTGGTTGTGGAGCCTACTTAAAAAATGTTTGGCTTCAGAATTATAAATATGGCAGAATAAATAAAGATTTAAGCCCAGTGAAAGCAAAAGTTTATCCCAAGAAAATAATCCAAATGAGATAAAGAAATGAACTCACTGAATATATTTTTACTATTTAAATTGATCAGAACTTGGAAGTAATCTAAGTGGTCAACTCTAAGGAAATGCTTAAATGATGGTATGTCTATTCAATAGAATACTATACAATCATTAAATATAGGATTAGAAGCTTAGAAGGTAACGCTGAGTAAGAGGGAATGTTAAAATCCTTTTGCAAGATTACATCTACTCTAAAAAATTACGTACATTTGTGGAAGAGAATGAAATGCAAGAGAATGAAATGGATGGTCTGCTATGGCATAGGATTTCAGCCTCCCTCCGCTTTCTTTCCCATTATCACTACTAGCAACTTTGTTATTGTCAATATAAGAAATGGGCGGGGGGTTGGGGGGGTAAAGGAAAGGAAAGTAGAAAAAAGTAGGTATTACCTGGATAAAAGAGCACGGGAATCAACTGGCCAAAATGAGGAATTCAGGCCATAACAGGATGGTGATTCAAGAATGATGAGGGTGAGGGATTTTTTAATTTAACTTGGAAAAGACCAAACTTAGCTCTAAGTTTTCCTTCAAAGGATTGAGTGGCCTGTATCTAACAAAAGAACATTTAAAATGGGTTTTATTAAGACATACCTCACTTGTCTTGAGCGTTTCTTTGGAATCTTCTTCAGATTGCAGTTTCTTTTTAGAATTCTCTTCAACATTCCTAAGTGGGAGGAAAAAGTCATATATTTGAATCAAATATAAGAATTTCTTAGGAAGGTTAAAAAAAAAAAGGTTAGCTTTCTTTCCTTTATTATAAACACTTAATCCATAAATGAAGGCTCGTTACATTTCAATTTAACTCCTATCTTATAGTCAACAGAAGCAAACACAATTCTCAAAGTGACACAGACTAACTTACTTTTGGTGCTAAAGCAAAGGATACTTGAAAAAAAATTCCTGATTTGTTGCTTAAAGATGAATATTTTATGGGCTATAGATTTTGAAAGTCTTACCATGTTTTGAGTAAACAGGAAAGTCATATTTATTCAGATCAACAGGAATAAGTTACAGTAAGAAAACCCAGAGCAGACTTCTCTGAGTTCTGTCAACTACTGATTCAGCTACCCTGAAGTCTGTGACAAATGTACATAATTGCATCCTGATTATTACCTATGGCTCCCAGCATGTCAGAGCTATTTTCAGTCTCTTCAGCTTTCTAAGTTTTATGGAATTCACTCTGAGAATGCAATGATAAGTAAGAATTTGGTTCAGCCCTCTGGTTTATGGGGGGAAGCATAAGGTACTGTTGAAGAGAATGCCCAAAAGCCTGGAAGATGGAAGCAGTCATTGTAAATAAGAGGTTATTGAATGTCCACAGTGGGGATATTTCCTGAGTGTTCTAGAGGGTCTAGAAACTCGCTGAAATTCTAGAAGAAACTGTGTCTATGGATGTGCGTTTTTCCAGGGAGAATCAAAAGCTGCTGTCAGATTATGAAAAAGCCCTGGGGATCTGCCCCCAAAAAGAGAGTAAGATACACTACTTTGAACTATAGATACTAACACAATGAATTATCATATGAAAAGTGAGACTCCAGTTTTCATAAACATGCAACGATACACACATCCACAGTATGGCTCTTTATTGTCACTGCCAATGCTCTCTTCCGAAAGCATGCCAGGGAATGTGACAATGGGAATGCTGCCAAATAAAATATGTACCTTGAATATTTCTTTCTTTTTTTGCTTAAGGCTACCTTTTTCTCTAAAACTTTCCGTTCTTTAAGGACTTCTTTAATTCTGGGGGTTTTAGGCTCCAAACTCTTCGTTGATGATTCTTCTAAGTCCACACTATTTTTGCCTAGGAAAGAAGGAATCAATAAACTGAATTTCAGAACAGAGTTTATAAACAGTGTAATATTTCGTTTTCGTTAAGATTTTCTAATCACTGCAAAAATGCTTTATGGCTTTAGCATTCTGAAGTTATGGTGGAATAAAATAGAATTTTAGATGGAGGAGTCTTACCTTTATTTCAAATGCACATGTATGTGTGTATGGTTTTATATACTACAGAGGATCAGTGCCCAGAGGAAGTTCAGTTTTGTTCAATTCTAGACAAATGTCTGTCACTTTAGTTAACATAAAGCATAGATTAATTCTACTAACATCACCAGCAAGGCTTGATTACTCACAGGTTAACGATTCATTTTCCAATGATAATTCCACAATCATTGGGAAATAAATGAGTTGTATAAGCTGGTACCTGATAGAATGTTTAGACACAGAAATAGAATTTAAAAAGTGATCCAACACATCAGATTAAATAGGAAATCTCCCATACCTAAAGAAAATACACATTTCTTCATACAGCAGCTTTTTTGAGATGGAATTTAGATCATTTTATAATCTCATAAGTAATATGAATATATAGAAAACAATGAAGTATATAAGATATTTTAAAATATTAAAGTTAACATGTCCTATACCTTGACTCTTAGCTTTCGAAGACTTTGTTTTTTCAGCTTTCTGCTTTCGTTTTTCTTCAAGTTTCTCTCTATTAATTTGCCTTCTTAAAAGCCTTTCTTCTTTTTCTTTAGCCTAAAACCACAAAATATTCACAATTATCCTAACCAACCATCAGGAAAAAGCAAAAAAAACTGAAAAAAAATTTTTGTCCTTCAAATGTTCTTACAAAATAATAAGCTTTGCAAAGGTGCATATTCATTACACAATTTGGAAACTACCAGAAGAGTAACAGACAGATATGATGCCAAAGGCATTATTTTGGGAAATGGTGGTTTAATAAACCAGTTAGTTTAATTAGAAGGAGAGCTGTGAGGTGCACCTGGGTGGCTCAGTCAGTTAAGCATCTGACTCTTGATTTCAGCTCAGTTCATCATCTCAGGTTTGTAAGACTAGGTCCCATGTGGGGCTCTACACTGTGCATGGAGTCTGCTTAAGATTCTGTCTCTCTGCCTCCCTCTGCCCTCTGCCCCACTGCTCTCACTCTCAAAAAAACAAAAAATCCACAATAAACAAAATCCCATTCCATTAAAAAAAAAAGATAGTTGTGAAAATATATATGAACATCAAGTATACATAGGCGAATCTCTGTTAACCTTTAAATTATTCTTCAAGGAGAAGGTTGAAAGTTGAAGCAAAGCGCCAGGTAAAGGACTAGTTAGTAGGTACAACAAATACAACTTGCTAGTTATGCTATCAGGACCCAGGTTTTGAACATGGGATTTTCTGCTTTCCTATTTAAAAAAAAAAAAAAAACAACCAAGAATCCAGTCATTCTCGGTTACTCCCACTATCCTTTCTCTGCTCAGAACTCAAAGTCTCAAAGTGCCAAAAACCCTAAGTACAGGCATTAACTCCTGATGAAGTAAGTTTCTCAAAAGATAAGCCACTGGGCAGCTCAGGTGGCTCAGCGGTTTGGTGCCGCCTTTGGCCCAGGGTGTGATCCTGGAGACCTGGGATCGAGTCCCACATCAGGCTCCCTGCATGGAGCCTGCTTCTCCCTCCGCCTGTGTCTCTGCCTCTCTCTCTCTGTGTGTCTCTCATGAATAAATAAATACATCTTAAAAAAAAAAAAAGAGATAAGCCACTCTCAGCATTTCTACTTCCTTCAAATAATTTTTCTAATATTTTCTCATTCTAAGACGTCCAATTCCTATTTTAATGTTTCTAAAACTGTGAATCATCTTAAAACTGATATAAACATATGATGAAGCAACATTTTCTCAAAGAAGGTATAATAATCCAAGGACACATCTTGTAACCAGAAAATATGTAGACTGCACTTCCCATCTGTTGATGGCTGCACATCCTTTGTACGGCTCAATCCACACTGGATTCAAACATGTCCATCCTGTGAAGCATTCATTACTAGTTTTTCACTATTGATCATGATGACACGAACACCTATGTCTCATGTTTATGTCTGTTCTGCCTCATTAAACGCCAGGTTCCGAAGGCAGAACTGATGTGCCACGGTTTGTTGCGCTCCCCAGTGCCTTGTACACAGACTAGTTTTCAAACCTTATTAAATAGGTTAAAATAGCAAGAGATCAAGTCTGACTTACAATTGACTGGCGCCTTTGTTCTACAGTAAGCTCATCGTCAGAATCACTGTAATACTTTGAGTAAAGATATGGTTTGTGAACATAAGCATGCCGTACACTTTTTGCTTTTCCTTCACTGGGATCACTGGTTTGAGTTTTTGTTTTGTTCTGCTTGTTCTTCTCTTCATCTGAAAGAAAGCCAATAGAAAAAGGAGTGCTTCTATGAAATGCCAATAAAATCAATACTATGCTTGATCAACATCAAGCAGCAAAAGCAATACCAATGTAGTTAAAGTGTATTTGTAGGTCCAATGGGAAATATCAGTATGCAAAAAATCAGAAATAAACATTTTTGAAGGCTGTAATCCATATCTTACTTTATTTTTTTACAATTAGCTTCTCACACATAAAGAAAGCAAAGAAAAAGAAAAATTATATCTCTTGTCATTTATGGTCCCTAAACAAACAGTTAATTCTCATTTGTATGCCAGTGGACTTGGTATGAATATTCTACCATTATAAGACTGAACAGATTTACTCTAAACCACACTTTATTTTTTTTAATTCAAGATTTTAATGACCACCTAAAAGTTTCTCATTTATGCAAGAGGCAAGAGTTAATAACTGGCCCTCCACCAAGTATATACTAAAACCCTTCTGCTTTGGGGTGCCTGGGTAGGCAGTCGGTTAAGTACCTGACTTCAGCTCAGGTCCTGATTTCAGGGTCCTGGGACTGAGCCCTGTGTTGGACTCCACACTCAGCAGGAAGCCTACTTCTCTCTCTCCCTCTGCCCCTCTCCTTCTGCTTATTCTCTCATAAATAAATAAATAAATAAATAAATAAATAAATAAATAAATAAATAAATAAATAAATAAATAAAATAAATCTTAAAAATAAAATGCCTCTACCTTAGGAAGGTACGTTGCCCCATTATATAACAAGTAGAAAATTTGTAAGCAAGGTTTTTATTTCCTACCACTTAGT
The DNA here is from genome assembly GCA_017311455.1 of Otocyon megalotis megalotis. NCBI lineage: Eukaryota > Metazoa > Chordata > Mammalia > Carnivora > Canidae > Otocyon > Otocyon megalotis. The sequence continues at coordinate 14,086 of JAEUCK010008741.1, read as the reverse complement.
ACTCTTAAAATAATCATCTTACTTTTTTTAAAGATTTTACTTATTTAACAGAGATGAGAGAGAGAGAGAGAGAGAGAACAAACAGGTGGAGCAGCAGGCAGGGGGAGAGGGAAAAGCAGGCTTCCCACTGAACAGGGAGCCTGATGTGGGACTCGATCCCAGGACCTCTGGATTATGACCTGAGCCGAAGGCCGACGCTTAACCTACTGAGCCACCCAAGTGCCCCACCTTCTTACTTTTTGGATATCACACATGTAAAACCCTAGTCCTGTCCAGGGAAAAATTTGAGAAGCCCCACAAAAGCACCTAGAATGAGAATTTTAATTAGGCTTCAGAAAGTAGGGTGCTCACAGGATGAATGGTATTCATCCTACATAGGGCCTACAGAACTGACCTCACAAGGAGATAAGAAAAACAGTGAATGCTGATGTTGCTTTTTGGGCTGGTCATTTTGTTTTTTGGGGATATTAAGAATGTAAAACAGGGGAGACTGAAAAATATATCCATGGAATTAAAAGCATCCACTTTTTCTCCTCTAGGATTTTCTCTCGAGGTGTTCTCTCCAAAAGTCAATGGCAAATTTACAAGATGCTATTTATAAGTAATTAAAATATTTGATTTTTAAAAAAGGTCATAAGCAGAACTTAATTATGGGATACAGAGGAGCACAAAGTGTTGGTTAGAAGCCCAGTCTCAGGTTTGAAATTGGCACTGGAGCTCAAAAGCTGTGTGACCCTAGACAGGATCCCTTCTCTTGATGACTATTTCCTCACCTGGACCTACTTCTCAGGGCTACTGTGAGAATTACAGAAGCTAGTACACAGAGCAGTGTGATAACTTAATACAATGCCTGGATCACAGTGCACTTAATATGGGTTAGCTGAAAAACAAACCATGAAGTATGGTTTTGCCCTGGGACAAGACAAAACTATGTTCTAGCTTCTTGGGTGGAATCAATCTCAAAGTCTCTGGAATGTCATGTCGACAGGAGGATCTGTTTGCCTGGAGGTCTACAGTCAAGTTAACTCATCTAACAGTATGATCTGGGTTGGGAGATTTGGGACAGGGGGTGTCAGCTTGATCTTTGGAGGTGTTGGGGACTGAGATCAGACACCGTGTCTACGTGATAGAGCCCCAGCAAAAACTTTGGACACTGGGGCTTATGCGAGCTTCCCTGGTTGGCAATTAGTCATATATATTGTCTGATATCAATGCCAGGAAAAGTAATGCTCTCCATGACTCCACTGGAAAAGGACAACTGGAAGCTCCATGTCTGGAACTTTCTTGGACTCCAGCCTATGTGCCTGTTACCTTGGCTAATTTTAATGTGTGTACCTCAGCTGTAATAAAGCATAATCATAAATTTTAAAGCCGATTTCAGTGAGTTCTGTGAGTCCTTCTAGGAAATTACCAAACCTAAGTGTAGGCTTGACGACCCCACATTTGCAACTGGTGTCAGAAGTAAGAACAATCTTGTGGACTATGCTCCTTCAACATCACCCATACGAACCCAGATACATACACTCACACATACAGCATCTTAACATACACTGTCTCATCTACATCTTCTAATAAACCTGGGGAATGGAGTTAAAAGATGGAGAACCAAGGCTTATTGAGTAACTTACCAAGCTTGCTCAGACAGACAACCTCGGAGCTGGGACTCAGAAACAAATCTTCCAACTACAAAGTCCCATGCTCTTGCCACTATACCACACTGTCTTTCACGATATAGCCATCTGAATATACAAATAATGCTCGACGGGAAGCTTCACAGAGGCATTATTAAGTAAAATGCTTTACCATCTGATGTAATCTCTCCTTCTTCCATGCTATCAGACATTACAACTTCCTCCTCAGTGTCTTCTTCAAAAGATGAGAGGTCACTGGTATGGACAGAGCTAACTGTGATGTCTGTAAGTCCATCCACATCAGAATCTATCAAAGAGCAATCTTCAAGAAGGAAATAAAACATGAAGATAAATCATGTTGTTACAAGAACATATTCAGCACCCAGTTCCTAAATTACATTTATAATTTTCTGCATTAAGTACATGTCAAAGACCTTCAACTTTAAAAATAAAAATTGCTCAAAAAATGGAAAGAAATAGGTCTCTCATCATTTATAACGAGTATCAAGGTAGAGCTGTTTTGGGGGAAAAAAAAGGCAAACTAGTATTCTATAAAAATAATTTATGATGTAAATGACATACACAACAGCAAATGTTAAGAAAGTGAAATATTTACTAATATTTTAAAGATTAGGATGTACAACTAATGAATTAAATTGCCTGAAATAATGTGTGCATAAATTACAGGATAAATGATAAGGTTTAGAGCTTCTCTATTGATTTACTTTGTGAGTTGGTACACTGACATAGAATATACAAATGTTTATTTTTTATTCTTTAGCAAAGGGGATATGAGTTTTTAGGCTTTTGAAACACAAGTATCAAATAAATTTATTAAAATTTGAAAGATAATTTGACACCCCCACCCGGATAATTTTTGATCTGTAAACAGTTGTAGATTTTTGCAAGTTTTTATATACCTTCTTTTGTCCCTTCAATGGTTTTAGCTTTATTACTGTTCTTTTCTGAAGGGAGTTTTGAACACTCTACTTCTTTTTCCTTTACTTGCTTTTCCTCTTTCACTTTTTGTAATTCCTCACTCCTTTTTGAGTGATCAAATTTCTTTTCAGTCTTTTCCTTCTTTTCTTTCTTTCTTTCTCCTTTGTCATTGCTCTCTGGCTTCTTTTCACCTTTGTCTGTTGATTTGTTTTTTTGGTCACTGCTTTCCTGTTGAACCTCCTTAATTAACTGAATTGAACTATTGCTCTCTTTTGTATGATTTTTAATTTCTTCAACCGGACAAGGGAGATCAGTAAATTCCTCAGACTTAGGGGCTGTTTCCTGTCCTTCCCCTGCAGAGTCGGATGCAGATTTTTCTTTTTCGGCCATGTCCTCTGAAGTTCTCTCTTTTTCAGTACTAGTGTCCATGCTTGGCTGAGAAGGGAGTTTTTTGGATACTCTCTCGCTGGTCTTGGCATTTGACGTTTCTGTCGAAGCCCTGGCTGCACTAGCTTCTTGGTTAAGAGAAGTTATGGTTTCCAAGATTGACATGGCATCATTGGCTACATTAGCACTGGGTCCAGGAGTTGGGATACCTTTGAGGAAAAGACAAATATTAGAAAAAATCTATGCAAGGGCACCTTGATAGCTGTTGATTGAATGGCCGACTCTTGATTCTGGCTCAGGTCATGACCTCAGGGTCCTGGGACAGAGCCCCACATTGGGCTCCATACTTGGTGGGGAGTCTGCTTGAGGATTCTCTCCCTCTCCCTCTTCCCCTCCCTGTGATCGTGCGTGCGTTCTCTAAAATAAATAAATAAATAAATAAATATTTAAAGTAAAAAAAGAAAAAATATATGCAGAAGGTAAGCCCCTCTGAATTAATGCTACAAGATACTATCATCTTTATAAGACACATATGCTATAAAGGCCATTCATATACCTTTAGACTTTCAGATACCAGTGCTAATACCTAGCATATTATAAATTCTCTACTGTTCTAATACTAAATCATAGGAAAGCTACCATGCAAATCTGGTAATTCTCTTTAGTTTAAATTTTAATTATTCCTTCTATTGAAACACACACACATACATTCAGTATGTTAGTAAAATGTCTATTATTTTGCATTAATGTAAAAAAGAAATGTTCTGTCAGTTGAGGAATATAGGGGATATTTAAAACAAATATAATTTCACTAGAGTAGCCAAGGAGAGATGTTTTAAGGAACTAAATATCTCTAACTTGATACTCAGTTCAAGAAGCAAAGCAATGGAACTGACCAAGAGTAAAAGCAAGGCACCTTGTGTAATGATGGAAGAGTCTGGTTTCTCATCATCAGGGACTGTACTGCCACTTGCTTCCTCTTTGTGATTTAGTGTAGCCAAAAACTCATGCACAGCTTTCTCCACTTGAGGTCTAAATGTGTGGTTGATCTTTGGATCCACAACCTGAGAAATAATTCGGTCAATACCAGACTCCAACATTCCTGATCTGAAACACAAGATAATTTTTACAGAGAGGTAATTTTTTTTTTTACTTTATCTGCATTAATTACTTTTAAATAAAATTGTTATCTATTACATATATGTTCAACCTTAAATTGCCCCAAACCACTCACCTCCATATATGGAGAGAAGAGGCAGTGGGAAATATACCACACTACAAGAAAGTCTGTATACCTTTTACCACCAGTGTCACAAGTGGAAATACTGAAGTAGACAAAATAAAAAACAAAACACCCTTCAAACTAGATACAATACACCATATCTAGAGCCCACACTTACAAGTGATGCGTACCTTACCCTAACCCTGGCAGGGCATATGGGAGTAAATGAACATAAAAGCTGAGTTCTGGGTATAAAATAAACCTATGGACTCTACAACTTTTTTTTTTTTTTTAAGCAGAAATATGTAAGCCTTTTGTAAGTATTAGGATCTCTAGGAAAACTGAAGAACACATACAGAGTATAATTTCATCAAACTTACCAAAAAAAAAAAATTTTAAAAAAAGCAAGCAAGCAAGCTTTAGAAAAACAAAAATAAAACTTAAGACTTCTGGCTTTCTTTGAATATCTTCCTGCTATAAAAACTTATGATTTATTCATTCAACAATTATGTTCTGAGTGTCTTCTTAACAGGCACCATGCTAGTCACTGGTTCACTACAAATCAGACCTGATGCTTGGTCTGGCAGGAGAGATAGACACAAACAATTAAAATACCAGGTAACAGGCATTACAATACACCATATACTGTAGGGAAAGAGTGGAATAAAGAATCACTAGATATGTTTAAGGTAATCTGGGAATGCTTCACAAAGGGGAGACATTTGTACTGAGCCTTGATTTGCACACAAAGAAGAATGGGTTTAGAGAGATAAACACAAGAGACAGAAGAGCAAAGGAGACAACAAAGTCTGAAAAGTGCAGAAAAATCACAAAAGTGTGAGTAAAATAAGAGGACACAGATTTAAGTAATGTACCTAAAACTTAATTCTAAAACAAAACACAGCAAAGTAGACCGAACCACCTGAGGAGCTAATGTTCCTTGGATAGTGCTGGAAGAACCAGGGGCTGTCCCTTCCAGCTTCTAGGCTTCAGGCTCCCTCTGCAGAATGGGGAGGGGGGGGGTGTTTCTCCTTATATTTTTACAATACTATTTTTGAGTGCAGCTCTGTCTGGAGTAGAGGATGAATTTGATTTCCATTTCCTGAGGCACTTTGCTGCCTTGTGATACTATGATTTTACTTATGTGGGCCATAGAGAAAAATGAGTCAACACTGCACAAAGTAGGTAACCTGCTTTTTAAAGTTCTAAGATTAAAAAAAAAAGCGCAAATCCTACAAACATTGTTATGTCTTAGAGGTACCTTCAAAATGTAGCAGGTGGAAAAGAAAACAAGGACAAGCAACCTTAAAAATGTTTTAAGGCACAATACAAAGGTATCACATAAAAAATAAAACCCACCGACCCTAAAATTATTGCTGTGGCCTCTCTCTGCCTATATTCCAGGTCTTTGTCTGCTTCAGTCTAGTCTCCCACCGAGGTCAGCTCTGATCTTACAGTGGAGGCCAGTCCTAGTCTCCCACCGAGGTCAGCTCTTAGTGGGCTTACTCGAGTGCAGTGTGGTCACAGGTGCCTCACCAGAGGGGAGAAGGCGAGGCTCTGTATCCGTCTAAGGACAAAGGCAAAAGCGCCAGTAGGTAATATTTTCCTGATTAGAGCTCCTTCCTTGTTTTCCTTTTAAATTGTTCAGTTAAGATCACTATTTAGAACTATCTAGCTAGCATTTTAGGTTCTGCTGTTCAAATGAATGCATAAAAAGACTACTAGATGTTCTGGTAGCTGAAGAACACCTGACGGTGGATGCCCGGGTCTATTCCTATGCTCTGGCACTGAAACATGCAAACACAAAGCCGTTTGAAGTTCCTTTCCTGAAGTTTTAAGGCCAAAGGACAGTAGCCCTTTTTTATAAACAAGACCACCAGGCCTCCTTCACTAAGTCTTTGTATTCAGCTTAATGTAGATTTGAAATTAGCTTTTTAATTAAATAAAAGCCAATGCAGAATACATGTGGTGATATGGAATTGTGATTACAGGTAGGCTGTAGTCTTCATTTAAATACTAAACTCTGGCAAGTATTGAGAAAGAACATAAATGCAGATACCCAGTTTTTTTTTTTTTAAAGTGTCAGAATATCAATGATTAAATTGAACCATTCAAAAGTGCTGATATTATCCAGGTTTTGTTCCACAAAAATGGCAATTGTAGATGGTTCAAGCTAATGGTCAACTGAATAGTTCTCAAAGTCTCTGTGTGAAAAATTGTTTTGAAATTGTGTTTATAGGGGTTAGTCCCTCCCTATACCAGTAGTTGGACACGACTAAATACTGTAGCGTCTTTCTTTAAGGAAGCCTGAAAATGTTATAAACAGTAACATATAACTTTACTAATGGAATTTAAATGAGAAAATATTTTATTTAAAAATAAATAATATAGCTAGAAAAAATTGACAGACGTCCCAAGTAGAGCAATGACTAAATTCTTCAAGAGAACACCCTTTCCTTCCAAAACATCTCTAGAAGCCAGTTCTGCATCTGCCACATAGTAATTGCTGGTAGTCACAAGAACCCATTAATGATGGGGTACAGCAACCCCTCACCAAACAAGATTCTGTGAAAATAACTTTTATTGGTGCTCTAAGAATTGTTAAGTGCTTGATTTTACAAGGACGAGAAACTAATAAATGACTGCTTCTCTCCTCTATAGATTTTGTATGCTAAGCAGTAAATCAGCCTTCCAATTTAGTATCTTAACATATGAAAAAAAGAATGCACCCCCCCAATCCCTGAAAAAACTGTTTTTAAAGCAATACAATCATTTGTGACCAGGGTGAAAGCACTCAGTAATTAGGAGTACTCTGTAGAAGTAGGGGGTGTGCATGACATTGTTGGTAGGCTTCCAGACCCAGTACCCCCCACCCTCCCACCCTCCCCCCTTGCTATTATGGCTACTGTTCTCCTGAAAACCCAGAGAGTAGTTACCCCTAGGTTTGTTTCCCCACACCCAACAGACCTCTACTGCCTCAGGTTTTCAGGAAAGGCTTTGGTTTTTCTCAGTCTTACAATGCAATCCTCCCTGGCAACTTTTCATCTCTCCTGGGCTTTTTAAAAGGTTCCTCGAACATCCTTTAAAATGTAGACTTTAAACCTATTGTTAAATTTCCCCCTTCTCAGGTGGTAGGAGACAGTCTGAGCCCCCAGGCTCCCAGTTCCTAGGATTACCTGGGGCTAAATGGCTCTTTGAACCAGAGTATGCAGTTCTGTTTGTGGAGTTTCCTGCAGGTACAACTATCAGTGAAGTATGCACACTATAGGCTGGCAAGGTTCCTACGGGAGAAGAGGGTATGAAGAGGTGGCAGGCAGAAAATGGATTTGCTTAACAGTTTAAAAGTCACATTTCATTCTAAAAGATGGGCTTGAATGAAAATATTTGTCAAGAGAGGAGGACTAGGCACTCTTTAAACAACAGGCACCCCTTCAGCTGGGAGGGTGAAGCAGAGATCCAGTGTCAAGGTCTTCTTGTCTTGCCAAATATTTATATTCAAGAACAAGATAGTATTGTAAATCTGCTTTTTCGGGAACAAATATGGTGGGGTTTTTTTAGGTCCCTCTAAACATTTCAGCTCTTTTCATTCTCTTTATCTTGTATTTACTCAAAAGTGGCTCTGACAGGTCCCAACACACTTTCCTTTTTTTTTTTTTTCCCCATAGCATCACTAAAAAGCAGAGTTAAAAGTCATAGTTAAGTGCCAAAAAAGGTGGTGGTGGTGGTGGGTGTATTAGAAGATAGAAGACACAGCCTCAAATCAGATCAGAGGAAATTATTTTAATTGCAATAATCTAGAATATCTTTTTTATTTGTCAAAGAGCAAGAAAAAAGCCTGATTTTTTAGGGTTAAGAAAATGGTTGTGAATGAACTGTAGAAGATATTCCGGCACTTATCATCTATTAATATTCTACCCTGTGGTTTTTTGTTTTGTTTTAAGTCACACTGTCATCCTTTCCTTCAGGTATTTCCACAGGTCTACAGGACAAAATCAGACTAAAATTTATGGAGGAATGTGAAGTGAATTTTAGAATTCACTTTAGAATTCTAAAATTTAGAATTTTAGAGCTCACTCTAAAATCATACTGTAACATATATAAAGCGGCCAACCAAACTTGACAAAACATCATCAGACTTCCATGTAACGTCTCTGGTCTCTGCCTTCCAGGGTAGGTAGACATTGTCAAGCTAAGCCTCCAGGCTGAGACTTACTTGAGCACTTGCTGTCTAATGTTGTTTCGTAGCTGGTTCTTATTGAGGTGGGGACTCCAAGTATGAGTTGCCAAGTGGTTCGCAACAAAGTTGTCAACACGTTGCCTCAGGTTCTGGTAGGCAGGCTGGAGAGGAAAAAAAAATGTTAAAAATCTCCAATGTTATACAATATCAATATTTACAGCCTCAGGAATTTGAGAATCTTTAACAGTGTTAATTTTTTTTTTTTTTGATTACAGTATCAATGTGGCAACTAAGTTTCTCAGCTTAGGACCATGCCACTTCAGGACAACTGAAGACATTCAACTGCTACTTATTTTGTCTAAGACACAATGTTTGGAGATGTAAAGAACACAAAGAAGTAAGACATCCCTCTTATTTATATACAAGGGACTAGAAAGTAAGTCACAGATATTAGTGTTAGCTGATTTGGAGGAAAGAAAAGGAGTGGAGTAGAGGAATTAAGTCTTCATTGAGAACAAGGCATTTGAGTTGGACCTTCAAGGTTTCCCCAACACAGAGCTGGTAATTGGAAAGGTGGGCCTTGCACATACAGCCAACAATAGAAGGAAAGACCAACTGGACGAGAAAATGTGGAGGTCAGGTGGGTTTGGAGGCATTCAATTTGTTTGGAGAAGAGAATATAAAAAAGGAATGATATGAGGTTGGAGACAGCTTGGGGGCGGGGTTTGAAGGGCTTCGGGTACCTATATAACAAGACTGGGATTAGGGGGTTTAGAACTGGAACCCACTGCACACAAGCAGAGTGAAATGTGATAGCTGAATTTTCTGATAATTAATCTTCTGATAGAGGGTAAAGAGACACAAAATATACTTAGGAAAGGATGCAATAACTCCAGTGATGAAGGTCTATATTAGGGTGGTAGAAATGGGCTGAAAGGCATGGAACCAAGAGAAGTTAAAGAGGGCCAACACTAGAACTAGGCACTAAAATTTGATGTAAGGTAGTTGGGAATGATTTTGTCCCCTCCACCCTCCAAGGGACATTAGATGATGTCTGGAGACGTTTTTGGTTGTCAAACCTCAGGGAGCTGCTACTGGTATCTCGTGGGTAGAGGGTAGAGATGCTGCTGAATAGCCTAGAGTGCAGAGGGTAACCCAGAACAACAAAGAACCATCCAGCCAAAAACGTCATCAGTGCTGAAGGTGAGGACCCCTAAGGTAAGGGGAGCAGGAGAGAAGACACAGATTGTGTCACTTCTTAAAGGGAAGGAGTATTTGACCACTCCAGCAGGACTGCATACTCCATTCATAGAGGCTCCTCTCACCGACCGGCCCCCCCCGCCCCCCGCCCTCCAACTCATGTTCTTTCAATCTATCAGGTCTGCAAAGAGGGTGGAGGGCAGGGGGGCCACTCCTATCTTACCTTCTATCACTTTCTCCTTCACCAGATTCTGCCTCAGTCCTTCCACACTGACTGGTCTCTATTTCGAATGCTCAGCTCCATATAGCTAGATGGCTCCTTCAGGTCCTTCAGTGATGGCTCAAGTATCACCTTACTGAAATCTTCCCCGGAAAACTTAACTGAACACAAATCAGCAACCCTTTCTACCCTCAACCTGCATTACTTATTCCATAGAACCTATGACACATTACTTCCTGCCTGTTTTTCTCTGCTGGGATGCAAGCTCCGTAACAGCAGGGAGGTTTTGTTCACTGCAATATCCTGGCATCTAACACAGTGCCTGGTACATATTTGTTGGGTGAATAAATATATATGCTCTTTGATATTCCTTTCAAATCTAAAAAGAAAAAGGCAATAATCACAGTGACTAGAAGCCATTTGTAACTGAGAAAGTATCCAAAAATCGGCCTCTGTTACCTGGGGAGAAAGGCTGGTGAGCTCCCTGCCTGGGACAGAATGATGGGCCTCTCTTGATCTTCCCTCTCCACTCTCCAGTGTGACCTCAGAACAAAAGGGTCAGAATAGCCTCGTAATCTCTCCGCTTGCTCCAGGAATCTGGGAACTAGTAATCTATATAGCAGAGGAGCCTCAGCGGTAGTTAGATCTTGATGTCCAAGGCTCCAATTCTTTGGGTAGAAGGCTGATTTGGTCTGCTATGGTCAGTCCTCTCTTGGTTGGTTAAGGACCATCAATGACCCCAGGATTGTTTGGAGGGTTTTACAGTCTTGTGTACTGGCAGCAGACTTTGGTATTTCTCATCTTGCTTTAAACACACAGGACTGGATGACAGTTTTGCTCTTGGAAAGCACCTGATAGGTATTAAATGTCTTGATTTTTAAATATGCATGTGACTGACACTCCAGTTACTGCTACGACCCTATACAGTATATACTGCAGGTCAGAGTTTGACATAAAGCAGGTCAGTGTTCAGGGTGTCAATTATCAAAAGCACCATACCACAAGTGGTCTCAATTACAAGGTGTTCTTACAGCTGAGACTCAACAGTTCATTAAAGTGATGCTCCTTTGCATGAGGGAATCTTATGTCTATTCTGGCCCATTCGTCACATTGAGAGGATGTTGAGCTCATATGAAAAAAACAAACAAAAACAAAAACAAAACTTGGCTTCTGTATGTTTTCTGAGACTTTCAAACTTAAGTCTTTTTTTTTATTTAAATAAGGAAAGGGAGTGTAAGATGCTACAAAATAAGAACAAATACTTTAAAATCTACATGATCGTAAAGCTACAGAAGAGGAAGACAATCATGGGAGAAAGCAGCAAGATAATCAACCAGAAACAGCAGGCACAGAGGTAGAAAGACAAAGGGAAAAGAGGGGAGGATCAGGAGTGAAGAAAGAGACATGAGAGGCGAGGAAGGAATTCCCACCATACCCAGGCGTCCTCTTCTGCCAGGGAAGGGCTATCATTTCAGTTCTACTCTTCTCTAGTTTCAAACATCAAAACCAGGGACCTTATTCTGCGGCCACTGAACTCCTTGAAGCTATATACTAGGTTGAGCCATGTGTAGTTGGTCATAGGAAACCATTTCTGAATTATAAAGACTGTGTTTTAATGTGTACATGTCCATTTTTCTCAGGAGACTGTAAAGGCAACTGTGCTTCCTTCCTTCCCACCAATAAAGGTTTTAAGACTCCACTTTGAGAGGATGTGGCAGGGACATGACCAACATGCAACAATAACATTTAGTGGCAACGAGATGAAGAAACAGTTGAGCCTTAGATATTGTAGTGCCTCCATCAGCATATTTAAGTCTGCAATGTGGGTACACGAAGACAAAACACAGACAGGTCTCTAAGTCTCTGAGAACAGCAAAGTGAGATCTCTGCTTGCTCGATACAAATAACCAGCTTCGGGTAACATCTACCTGGACTTGTCTGATCTCCCATGAAGGAAAAAAAAGGGGGGGGGGATTGGCATTATTTCCAAAAAGACGGCTGTGCAGATTCCCTAAAACAAAGAGGGTAAACTATATACTTCCTACATAGGAAAACATCCCCAAGCATACTGAATTCTCTGTGGTGTTAAGACCCCAACACTGTAAGCAGGTGCCCTTCTACGAGGTCTACAAGGTGGACCAGGGGTATCCCCAGACTGCCCAGAGGGTTTCCCCCAGAGGAGACAGCAGATTGCGTGCAGCTCTCGTTCAGTCCTGGTGAACTTTGCATCTCCCGAGGAAGGATCTGTGGAATCTGCAAACGCTCTTTTCTCAAAGACATGGGGTCTCCTCAGAAAGGCTGAATGTGGCTCAGTGCTTGATCCTCTGCCTGCAGCCCAGGGCGTGACCCTGGAGACCCGGGATCGAGTCCCGCGTCGGGCTCCCGCGTGGAGCCTGCTTCTCCCTCTGCCCGTGTCTCTGCCTCTCTCTCTCTCTCTATGTCTATCGTGAATAAATAAATAAAATCTTAAAAAAAAAAAAAAAAAAGAAAAGAAAAGAAAAAAGAAAGAAAGGCTGAATGTGGGGCAGCCGGGGTGGCTCAGCGGTTGAGCGCCGCCTGCAGCCCGGGGCGCGACCCTGGAGACCCGGGATCGAGTCCCGCGTCGGGCTCCCGCGTGGAGCCTGCTTCTCCTCTGCCTGGTCTCTGCCTCGTCTGTGTGTCTCTCATGAACAAATAAATAAAATCTCAGAAAAAAAAAAAAAAAAAGTCTGGATGTGCTGAGAAAGTCTTCATCCTACCAGGACCCCAGTCCGAAGGCTCCAACCAGACACGAGCCCGAACCTCCAAGTCTCCCAGAGCTCCGGCTCCTGTTGCCCGTTCCCGGGGCCGCCCGCTTCAGCGACGTTCAGCGACGTTCAGCGACGTCCGGCCGACACCGTCGCCCTCCGCGCCCCTCCCCCACACGAGGGGGCAGCCGGCGGCCGCGCCCCTCCGCGTCGCCGTGCCTCTCGCCCACCCCTCGGCTGCAGTGTCGGCGGCCGCCCGCCCCCGCCCCCGCCCCCGCCCCCCGCCCGCCGAGCGGCGCGGCCCGCCGCACCCCGGCCCGTCCCTTGAGAGCAGCGGCCCGACCTGACCCACCTCGCCCGCGCCGCCTTCGCTGGAAACCGCGGCCCCGGCCCGCCCAAGCCACTCGTCCGCCGCCAGGGTCCCGCAACGCGCCCTGCAAACCAGCGGATGCGCGGTCGCTTCGCCGCCTCTCCAAAGGGCGCAGACCGGCCTCTTCCCGCCCAGGAAGCCCCGGGGAAGCCCCGAGCCGTGGACGCGGGCGCCGGCGCTCAAACGGCCGGACGGCGGCGAACGAGCGGGACCCGAGGCGCCCCCCCCCGCCCCGGGCCCCCCCCCGTGCCCGCAGCCCCCGCGCGCCCCGGACCTTAGTGTCCACGTCGGCCAGGCAGTCCCGGCGGAACTGGTCGAAGAGCCCCTGGCTCTTGAGGTGGTTCACGATCATGGCCACGACTGCGGGTCCCCGGCGCCGGCCCCCGCGCCCCCGCCGCGCCCCCGCCGCGCCCCCGCCGCGCCCGCGCCCGCGCCGGTCCCGGGGCCCGGCGGCGGCGGCGGCTGCGGCTGCGGCGGCGGCGGCGGCGCCGGAGGAGGCGGCTGCGGCTGCGGGTTGGTGGCCATGGAGGCCTGGGCCGGGGAAGGCGCGGGCCCGGGCGGGCGGGCGCTCCTGGGAGGCGGCGACTGCACCGGTCCCGCCGCCTGAGGGAAGCCAACGGGATGTTGTGACGGAACCAGCGGATCCAGAGCGACCCCGGAAGTGAAAGGGAACCAGGGGAAGCGAGGAAAAGGCGGCGACGCCACCAAGGAAGCTGCGGCGACGGGGGCCGCGAGGGGCCAGTTCCCGCCGCCCGCGGGCGCCCTCGCGAGGCCCGGCGGCGGCGGCGGCGGCGGCGGCGGCGCAACGGAGCGCGCAGCGCGGGGCCGGGGCCGAAAGGCGCGGTCCAGGAGTCCGGGGCGGCCGGGCGCGGAGCCACGCGGCTCCTCCTCGGGGGACTGGCCCGGCGCCACGCGCGGTGGCACGTAGGCCTGAGGCTCTTGCTCCTGCTCCGCGGAGCGGCCGAGGTCCACACTCGTTTATAATGCGTGTCTGAGCTGGCCTGTCCGTTTCCCGCGTCACAGGCCGCGCTTGCTTCCGAGCAGGTAACTCCGAGCAGGTGGCTACGGGCAGGTGGCTCCGAGCAGGTAGCCCCTAGCAGGTGGCTCCGAGCAGGTAGCCCCTAGCAGGTGGCTCTGAGCAGGTAGCCCCTAGCAGGTGGCTCCGAGCAGGTGGCTCCAAGCAGGTGGCTACGGGCAGGTGGCTCCGAGCAGGT
>JAEUCK010008739.1:0-22327 GCA_017311455.1 Otocyon megalotis megalotis | reverse complement strand
AACACTAACCCTAACTCGAACCCTAACACTAACGCTAACCCTAACATAACATGTACCTTAACCCTAACCTACCCCTTACCCTAACCCTAACCTGTACCGTAACTCTACCCCTAACCGTAACCATGACATGTACCTTAACCTTAACCCTAACCCTAACCCTAACACTAACCTCTACTGTAACCCTAACCCTAACACTAACTCCAGCCCTAACTTGTACCGTAACCCTAAACCTAACCCTAAACCTAACCCTAAACCTACCCTACCCTTTACCGTAATCCTAAGCCTAACCCTAGCCCTAACCTGTACCGTAACGCTACTCCTAACCTTAACCTTAACTCTAAACCTAGCCTGTACCCTAACCCTAACCCTAACTCTAAACTCTGTGTCAAACCTAACCCTAACACTAAACCAAAACCTAACCTGTGCCGTAACACTAACCCTCACTCGAACCCTAACACTAACGCTAACCCTAACCTAACCTGTACCTTAAGCCTAACCTAACCCTAACCCGAAACGTAACCTGTCCGGTAACCCTACAACCAACACTAAACCTAACCCTGACCTGTACCGTAATCCTATGCCAAAGCCTAATCCTAAATATAACCCTAACCAGTACCGTAACCCTAACCCTAACCCTAACCTATACCGTAACCTTAACCCTAAACCTAACCGCAACCCTAACTTGTACCGTAACCCTAACCGTAACCCTAACATGTACTGTAACCCTAACCCTATCCCTTAAACTAACCCTAACCCTAACCTGTACCGTAACCCTAACCCTAACCCTAAACCTACCCATAACCTGTACCGTAACCCTAACCCTAACCCTAACCCTAAACTGTACCGTAACCCTAACCCTAACCCAAAAAGTAATGCTAACCTGTACTGTAACCCTAACACTAACCCTACCCTAACCGTAACCCTAACCTGTACCGTAATCCTAAAGCTCACCCTAACGCTAACCTATACTGTAAACCTAACCCTAAAACTCACCGTAACCCTAACTTGACCGTAACCTTAAACCTAACCTGAAACCTAAACTTAACCCTAACCTGTACCGTAACCCTAACACTAACCCTAACCCTAATGTGTACTGTAATCCTAACCGTAACCCTATCCCTAATGCTAACGTGTACCGTAACCGTAACCCTAACCCTAACCTGTACCGCAACCCTAAACCTAACCCTAAACTAACCCTAACCTGTAAGGTAACCCTAACCCTAACCCTAAATCTAACCTGTACCGCAACCCTAACCCTAACCCTAACCCTAATCTTAACCCTTACCCTAAGCCTAACACTAACCGTAACCCTAACATGTACTGTAACCCTAACCGTAACCCTAAACCCAACCCTAAGCCTAACCGTAACCACTACTTTAATCCTAACCCTAACCCTAACCCTAAACTTAACACTAAAGTGTACTGTAACCCTAACCCTAACCCTTAGTGTACCGTAACCATACCCCTAACCGTAACCCTAACCTGTACCTTAACCCTAACCCTAACCCTACCCTAATGCTAACCTGTACTGTAACCCTAACACTAACCCTAACCCTACCCTGAACTGTAACCATAACCGAACCCTAAACTTACCCATAAACCCAACCCACAACTGTACCGCAACCCTAACCGTAACCCTAACCCTGACCCTAACTGTCACCCTTACCTGTTCTGTAACACAGATCCTAACCCTAAACCTAACCTGTACTGTAACCCTAACACTAACCCTAACCCTAACCTGTAACAAAAACCTAACCCTAACCCTAACCTGTACCGTAAGCCTAACCCTAAACATAACCCTAACTGTACCATTATCCTACTCCTAACCCAAACCGTAACCTGTACCTTAATGCTAACTCTCACCCTAACGCTAACCCTAAACTGTACCGTAACCCTAACCCTAAAACTAACCCTAACCCTAACTTGTACCGTAACCCTAAACCAAACCCTAACCCTAAACTTATCCTGTACGGTAACCATAACCCTTACCCTAACCTCTATGGCAAACCTAACCCTAACCCTAAAACTAACACTAACCCTAACCTGTACCGTAACACTAACCCTACCCTAACCCTAACCGTATCCCTAACCCTACCCTGAACCGTACCTAACCCTAAACCTAACCCTACCCGTAAACCTAACCCACAACTGTACTGCAATACTAACCGTAACCCTAACCATAACCGTAGCCCTTACCTGACCCGTAAGACTTACCGTAACCCTAAACCTAACCTGTATCGTAACCCTAACATAACCCTAACCTGTACTGTAACCCTAACACTAACCCTAACCATAACCTGTACCAAAACCCTAACCCTAACCCTAACCCTTCCCTGTATAATAACCCTAAACCTAACCCTAACCCTAACCTATACCGTAACCCTAACACTAACCTTAAACCTAACGACAAACCAAAACGGTACCATAACACAAACCCTAATGCTAAACTCTATGGCAATCCTAACCCTAACCCTAACACTAAATCTAACCCCAACCTGTACCAAACACTAACCCTAAACCTTACCCTAATCCTAACCTGTACCGTAACCTTAACCCTAACCCTAACCAGTACCTTAACCTAAACCTAAACCTAAAACTAACCCTAACCTGTACCGTAAACCTAAACCTAACCCTAAGCCTAAACCTAAGCATAACGTGTATCGTAATCCTAACCCTAACCCTAATGCTAACCTATACCGTAACCATAACCCTCAACCTAACCGTAACACTAACTTGTACTGTATCCCTAACCCTAACACTAACCATAACCCTAACCCTAAGCTGTAACGTAAGCTTAACCCTAAACTTAACCGTAACCCTAACTTGTACCGTAACCCTAACCGTAACCCTAACATGTACTGTAACCCTACAACTATCCCTAAAACTAACCCTAACCCTAACCTGTACCGTAACCCTAACCCTAACCCTAAACCTACCCATAACCTGTACCATAACCCTAACCCTAACCCTAACCCTAAACTGTACCGTAACCCTAACCCTAACCCCAAAATTAATGCTAACCTGTACCGTAACCCCAACCCTAACCCTAACCATAACCTAACCGTAACCCTAACCTGTACCATAACCCTAAACCTTACCCTAACCCTAACCCTAAGGCTAACCTATACTGTAAAATTAACCCTAAACCTCACCGTAACCCTAACTTGTACCGTAACCTTAAACCTAACCCGAAACCTAATCTTAACTCTAACTCGTACCGTAACCCTAACACTAACCCTAACCCTAATGTGTACTGTAATCCAAACCGTAACCCTATCCCAAATGCTAACGTGTACCGAAACCGTAACCCTAACCCTAACCCTATCCTGTACCGCAACCCTAAACCTAACCCTAACCTAACTCTAACCTGTACCGCAACCCTAACCCTAACCCTAACCCTAATCTTAACCCTTAACCTAAGCCTAACACTAACCGTAACCCTAAAATGTACCGTAACCCTAACCGTAACCATAATGTGTATCGTAATCCTAACCCTAACTAACGCTAACCTATACCGTAACCATAACCCTAAACCTAACCGTAACCCTAAATTGTACCGTATCCCTAACCCTAACAATAACCCTAACCCTAACCTGTACCGTAACCCTAACACTACGCTAACCTATACCGTAACACTAACCCTAACCCTAACCCTAACCCTAACGCTAACTTGTACCGTAACCCTAACCCTAACCCTAAACCTAAACGTAACCTGTACCGCAACCCCAACCCAAGCCCTAAGCCTAACCATAACCTGTAAAGTAAGCCTAACCCTAACTCTAAACCTAACCTGTACCGCAAACCTAACCGTAACCCTATCCTTAAAGCTAACCCTTACCCTGACAGTAACCCGTACGGTAACCCTAACCATAACCCTAAACGTAACCCTACCCTAACCTGTACCGCAGCCATAAACCTAACCCTAAACCTAACCTTAACCTGTACAGTAACTCTAAACCTAACCCTACCCCTAACCTGTAACGTAAACCTAATACTAAACATAAAACTATCCCTATCCCTAACCTTAAGCCCAACCCTGAACTTAACCCTAACCTGTACCGTAAACCAGAGCCTAACCCTAAACCTAACGCTAACCTATACTGTAACCATACCCTAACCCTAACCGTAAACCTAAATTGACCGTAAACCTAAACATAACCCTAACCCTAACCCTAACCCTCTACCTAACCTGTACCGTAACCCTAAACCTAACCCTAACCCTAACGCTAACCTGTACCGTAACCCTAACCCTAAACCTAAACCTAACCATAACCTGTACCGTAACCCTAACCCAACCATAACTCTTACCCTAAACCTAAACCTAACCCTAAACTGTACCGTAACGCTAACCCTAACCCTAAAAGTAATGCTAACCTGTACCGTAACCCTAACCCTAACCTATACTGCAACCCTAACCCTAACCCTAACACTAACCCTAACCTGTACGGTATCCCTAACCTTAACCCTAACCCAAACCTGTACGGTAACCCTAATCCTAACACTAACTCTAACCTGTACCGTAAACCTAACACTAAGCCTAAACCTATCCCTAACCCTAACCTTAACCCTAACCCTAAACCTAAACCTAACCACTACCGTAACCCTAAACCTAACCCCAACCCTAACACTAAACATAACGCTAAACTGTACCGTAACTCTAACCCTAACGCTAAACCTAACCCTAAGCCTTTCCTGAACCGTAGCCCTACCCCAACCCTAACCCTAACTCGTACCGTAACCCTAAACCTAACCCTAACCGTAACCCTAACCATAACCTGTACCGTAACCCTAACTCTAACACTAACCCTAACCTTAATATGTACCGTAACCCTAAGCCTAATCATGACCCTACCTGTGTCTTAACCCTAAACCTAACCCTAACTCTAACCTTTACCGTACACTAACCCTAACCCTAAATCTAACCATAACCTGTACCGTAACCCTAACCCTAACCCTAACCATAACCCTAAACTGTACCCTAACACTAACCCTAACACTAGAAGTAATGTTAACCTGTATCGTAAACCTAATCCTAACCCTAACCTGTACCGCAACCCTAACCCAAACCCTAACACTAACCCTAACCTGTATGGTATCCCTAAACTTAAGCCTAACCCTAACCTGTACAGTAACCCTAATCCTAACCCTACCCCTAACCTGGACCGTAAACCTAACCCTAAACCTAAACCTATCACTATCATTAACCTTAAACCTAAACCTAACCCTAAACTGTACCGTAATCCTAAGAATAACCCTAACCCTTCCCTTAACCCTAATCCTAAACCTAACCCTAACCACTACCGTAACCCTAAACCTAACCGTAACCTGAAACCTAAACTTAACACTAAACTGTACCATAACCCTAACCCTAACCCTAACCCTAACCTGTACCGTAACCCGAACCCTAACCCAAAACTAACCGTAACCTGTACCCTAAACGTAACCCTAAACATAACGCTAACCCTAACCTGTACCCTAACCCTAAACCTGACCCCAACCCTAATGCTAACCTGTACCGTAAGCCTACCCTAACCCTAACCTGTACCGCAACCCTAACCCTAACCCTAAACCAAACCCTAACCTGTACGGTAACCCTAAAACTAACCCTACCCCTAACCTGTATCGTAAACCTAACACTAAACCTAAACCTATCCCTATCCCTAAACTTAACCACAACCCTAAACTAACCCTATTCTGTACCATAAACCTAAGCCTAACCTTAACCCTAAACAGTACCGTAACCCTAACCCTAACCCTAACCTTAAACCTAACCTGTACCATAACCCTACCACTAACGCTAACCGTTCCCTGCACTGTAAACTTAAATCTAACCCTGACCCTAACCCTACCCTGTACCGTGACCCTAACCCTAAACCTAAACCTAATCCTAACCTGTACCGTAACCCTAACACTAACACTAGACATAACCTGTACCGCAACTGTAACTCTAACCCTAACCATAACCATAACACTAACCTGTATGGTAACCCTAACCCTATAACTAACCCTAACCTGTTCCGCAAACCTAAACCTAACCCTAACCCTAAACCTAACCCTAAACCTAACCCTAACCTGTACGATAACGCTGACTCTAACACTAACCCTAACCTTTACGGTAACCTAACTCTAACCCTAACCCTAAACCTAACCGGTACCGTAACCCTAACCCTAACCCTAACCCTAACCCTAACCCTAACCCTAACCCTAACCTGTACCGTAACCCTAACCGACCCCTTAACCTAACCCTAACCTGTACCGTAACAATACCCCTAAACCTAACCGTAACTTGACCTTAACCCTAACCCTAACACTAACACTAACTTCTATCGTAACCCTAACCCTAACACTAACCCCAGCCCTAACTTGTACCTTAACCCTAAACCTCACCCTAAACCTAACCCTACCCTTTACCATAACCCTAATCTTAACCGTAACCTGTACCGTAACCCTAATCCTAACCTTAACCTTAACTCTAAACCTAGCCTGTACCCTGACCCTAACCCTAACTCTAAATTCTGTGGCAAACCTAACCCTAACCGTAACACTAACCCTAACCCTAACCTGTACCGTAACACTACCCCAACCTTAACCCTAACGCTAATGCTAACCCTAACCTAACCTGTACCTTAACCTAACCAAACCCTAACCAGAAACCTAACCTGTCCCGTAACACTAACCCAACCCTAAACGTAACCCTGACCTGTACCGTACCCTAAGCCTAAGCCTAACCCTAAACCTAACACTAACCAGTACGGTAACCCTAACCCTAAACCTAATGCTAACCTATACATTAACCCTAACCCTAACCCTAACCGTAACCCTAACTTGCTCCGTAGCCTAATCCTAACCCTAACCTGTACCGTCACGCTAACGCTAACCCTAACCGTAACCTGTACCATAACCCTAACCCTAACCCTAAACCTAACCATAACCTGTACTGTAACCCTAACCCTAACTCTAACCCTAACCCTAAACTGTACCATAACCCTAACCCTAAACCTAAAAGTAATGCTAACCTGTACCCTACCCTACCCTAACCCTAACCTGTACCGCAACCCTAACCCTAACCCTAACCCTAAACCTAACCCTAAACTGTACGGAATCCCTAACCCTAACCCTAATCCTAACCTGTACGGTAACCCTAATCCTAAACCTAACCCTAAACTGGACCATGAACCTAACACTAAACTTAAACCTATCCCTATCCCTATCCTTAACCCTAACCCTAATCCTAAACCTAACCCTAACCACTACCCTAATCGTAAACCTAACCCTAACCCTTACCCGAAACTTAACGCTAAACTGTACTATAACTCTAACCCTAACGATAACCCTAACCCTAAGCCTTACCTGAACCATAACCCTACCACTAACCCTAACCCTAACTCGTACCATAACCCTCACCCTAACCCTAACAGTAACCCTAACCATAACCTGTACTGTAACCCTAACTCTAACACTAACCCTAACCCTAATATGTACCATAACCCTAACCCTAATCCTGAGCCTACCCTGTGTCGTAACCCTAACCCTAACCCTAACCCTAACCCTCACACTAACCTGTACCGAAACCCTAACCTTAACCCAAACCCTAACCCTAACCTGTACCATAACCCTAACACCAACCCTAAACCTAACTCTAAACCTAACCTGTACCAAAACCCTAACCCTAACCTCTATGGCAAACCTAACCCTAATCCTAACACTAACACTAACCCTAAACTTTACCGTAACACTAACCCTAACCCTAACCCTAACCCTACCCTGAACCGTACCTAACCGTAAAGCTAACCCTACCCGTAACCCTAACCCACAACTGTACTGAAACCCTAATGGTAAACCTAACCTTAACCTCATCTGTACCGTAACACTTACCCTAACCCTAACACTAAAGCTTACACTAAACCTAACCTGTACCGTAACCCTAACCCTAATCCTAACCCTAACCTGTACCGTAACCCTAACCCTAATCCCAACCCTAATCTGTAACATAACCCAAAACCTAACCCTAACCCTAACCTGTCCCATAAAGCGAACCCTAACCCTAAACCTAACCATAACCTGTACCATAACCGAAACCCTAACACTAACCTGTACCGTAACCCTAACCCTAACCCCAACCCTAGCTAACCTGTACCATAACCCTAACCCTAACCCTAACCTGTATCGCAACCCTAACCCTAACCCTAAACCTAACCTTAACATGTACGGTCACCCTAGCACTAAACCTAACCTGTACCGCAACCCTAAACCAAAACCTAAGCCTAACCCTAACCTGTAAGGTAAGCCTAACCCTAACTCTAACTCTAACGTGAACCTCAAACCTAACCGTAAACCTAACCCTAAAGCTAACCCTAACCCTGACACTAAAGTGTACGGTAACCCTAACCATAACCATAACCCTGACCCTAACCCTAACCTGTACGGTAACCATAACCCTAACCTGTACCGCAACCCTAACCCTAACGCTAAACCTAATCCTAACCTGTATGGTAACTCTAAACCTAACCCTACCCCTAACCTGTACCGCAAACCTAACACTAAACATACACCTAAACCTATCCCTAAACTTAACCCCAACCCTAAACCTAAATCTAACCTGTACCGTAAACCTAAGCCTAACCCTAACCCTAACCCTAACTTGTACAGTAACCCTAACCCTAACACTAACCCTAACCCTAACCTGTACTGTAAACCTAACCCTAAACCTCTGTAAACCTAACTTGTACCGTAACCCTAACCCTAACCCTAACCCTAACCCTAAACCTAACCTGTACCGTAACCCTAACCCTAACCTGTACCTTAAACCTAACCCTAACCCTAAACCTAATGCTAACCTGTACCGTAACCCTAACCCTAACCCTAACCTGTACCGTAACCCTAACCATAACCTAACCTGTACCGTAACCCTAACCTTAAACCTAACCTGTAAGGTAACCCTAATACTAACCCTAACCCTAACCTAGACCATAACGCTAACACTAAAGCTAACCACATCCCTATCCCTAACCTTAACTCTAACCATAACACTAACCTGTACCGTAACCCTAACCCTAACCCTAACCTTAACCCTAAACCTAACCCTAACCGTAACACTAACCTGTACCTTTACCGTGACCGTAACCGTGAACCCAAACCTAACCCTAATCCTAACCACTACCGTACCCCAAACCCTAAACCTAACCCTACCCCAAAACTTAACCCTAAACTGTACCATAACCCTAACCCTAACAGTAAACCTAACTCTAAACCTAACTTGTACCGTAAACCTATCCATAATCCTAACCCTACCCTGTACTGTAACCCTAACCCTAACCCTTACCCTAACCTGTACCGTGACCCTAATCCTAAACCCAACCCTAATGCTAACCTGTACTGTAACCCTAACCCTAACCCTAACCTGTACCGCAAACCTAACCCTAACCCTAACCCTAACCTGTTCAGTAAGCCTAAACCTAACCCTAACCTTAACCCTAAACTGTATCGAAACCCTAACTCTAACCCTCACGCTAACCTGTACCATAACCCTAAACCTAACCCTAACCATAACCATAACCATAACCTGTACCGTAAACCTAAGCTTAACCCTAACACTAAGCCTAATGCTAACCTATACCGTAACCCTAACCCTAAACCTAATCGTAACCCTAACTTGTACTGTAACCCTATCCCTAACCTAAAACAAACCCTAAACTGTACCATAAACCTAACCCTAACCCTAACCTGTACCGTAAAACTAATCCTAACTCTAAATCTAAACATAACCTGTACCATAACCCTAAGCCTAAGCCTAAGCCTAACCCTAACCCTAACCCTAAACTGAACCGGTACCGTAACTCTAACCCTAACCCAAACAATAACCCTAACCTTAACCCTAAACTTTACTGTAACACTAACCCTACCTCAAACCTAACCCTAACCTGTACCGTAACTCTAACCCTAACCCTAACCTGTACCGTAAACTTAACCCTACTCTAAACCTGACCATAACTTGTACCATAACCCTAAGCCTAACCATAAACCTACCCCTAACCCTCAACCGAACCGGTACCGTAACTCTAACCCTAAACCTAACATTAACCCTAACCGTAACCCTATACTTTACCGTAACACTAACCCTACCCCTAAACCTAACCCTAACCTATACCGTAACTCTAACCCTAACCATAACCCTAACCTGTACCGTAACCCTAAACCTAACCCTAACCCTAACCCTAATGCTACCCTATACCGTAATCCTAACCATAAACCTAAACGTAACCATAAATTGTACCGTAACCCTAACCCTAACCTTAAACCTAATCTTATCCCTACCTCAACCATAACCCTAAACCTAACCCTATCCCTACCTGTGCCGTAACCCTAACCCCAAACCCCAAACCTAACCATAACCTATACCTTAACCCTAAACCTAACCCTAAACCTAAAACTAACCAGTACCGTAACTCTAACCCTACCCCTCAACCTAACATGAACCTGCTACGTAACCCTGACCCTAACCCTGACCCTAATCTGTACCGTAACCGTCACCTTACGCCTAAAACTAACCCTTACCAGTACCCTAACCCTAAAGCTAACACTAAACCTAACCATAACCCTAACACTAACCCTAACCCTAAACCTAACCGGTACCGTAACCCTAAACCTAACACTAACAGTAAACCAACCTTAACCCTAAACTGTACCATAAGCCTAACCCTACCCCTAAACCTAACCCTAACCTGTACCGTAACTCTAACCCTAACCCTAACCTGTACCGGAACCATAAACCTAAACCTAACCATAATGCTATCCTATACCATAACCCTAATGCTACCCCTAACCCTAACCCTAAACTTTACAGTGACCCTAACCGTAACCCTAAACAAAACCCTAATCATAACCCTAACCACTACTCTAACCCTAATCCTAACACTAACCCTAAACTAAACCCTAAACTGTACCGTAACCCTAACACTAACGCTAACCCTAAACCTAACCCTTACTAAACCGTAACCCTAACCCTAAACCTAACACTAACCTGTACTGTAACCCTAACCCTAACACTAACCCTAACACACCCCTAGCTCGTACCTGAACCCTAACCATAATCCTAACCCTCCCCTGTACCGTAACCCTAATCATAACCCTAATCCTAACCCTAACCTGTACCCTCACCCTAACCCTAACTATAAACGTAACCTGTACCCTAACCCTAACTCTAAATCTAAACTCTATGGCAAACATAACCCTAACCCTAATTCTAACATTAAACCTGACCCTAACCTGTACCGTAACACTAACCCTAAACCTAACCCTAACCCTTACCCTAACCCTAACCAGTACCGTAACCCTAATCCTTACCCTCACCCTAACCTGTACCGTAACCCTAACCCTAAACCTAAACCTAAACCCAACATGTACTGTAACCCTCACCCTAAACCTAACCCTAACCAAAACCCTATTCCTAACCAGTACCGTAACCCTAATCCTTACCTCACCCTAACCTGTACCCTAACCCTTACCCTAACCCTAACCCTACCTGTTACCCTAAACCACAACTGTACGGCAACCCTAACCCTAACCCTAACCCTAACCCTAACCCTAACCCTAAGCGTAACACTTACCTCTACCGTAACATTACCCGTAACCCTAAACCTCACCAGTACCGTAACGCTAAACCTAATCCTAACCCTAACCCTAAACCTAACCTGTACCGCAACCCTAAATGTAACCCTAACCCTAACCCTAAACTGGACCGAAACCCTAAGCCTAACCTTAAGGCTAACCCTAAACCTTAATTGTACCGTAACACTAACCCTAAAACTAACCCTAAACCTAACTTGTATCGTAACCCTTACCCTAACCCTAAACCTTCCCTGTACCGTAACCCTAAACCTAACACTAACCCTAACCTGTACCATAACCCTAACCCTAACCGTAACCCTAACACTAATCCTAACCTGTACCGTAACCTTAAACCTAACCCTAAACTTAACCCTAACTCTAACCTATACCGTAACCCTAAACCTAACAGTAATGTTAACGTGTTCCGTAACGCTAATCCTAACCCTAACCCTAACCTGTACCTTAACCCTACCCTAAACCTAGCTTATACCGTAACCCTAACCCTAACCTTAAACGTAACTATAAACATAACCTGTACCCTTTCCCTAACCCTAAATCTAAACTCCATGGCAAACCTAACCCTAACCCTAACACTAACCCTAACCCTAACCTGTACCGTAACACTAACCCTAACCCTAAACCTAAACCTAACCTGTACCGTAAACCTAACACTAACCGTAACCCTAATCCTAAACCTAACCCTAACCTGTACCGTAACCCTAACCCTAACCCTAACCCTCCCCAAAACCCTAACCCACAACTGTACTGGAACCCTAACCGTAACCCTAACCCTAACCTTAACCCTTACCTGTACCGTAACACTAACCCTAAACCTAAACCTAAGCTGTTCCGTAAACCTATCCGAAACCCTAAACCTACCGTAACCCTAACCTGTACAGAAACCCTAACCCTAAACCTAACCGTAACCTGTACCGTAACCCTAACCCTAAAACTTACCCTAACCTGTACCGTAACCCTACCCCTAACCCTAACCGTAACCTGTGCTGGATCCCTAACACTTACTCTAAACCTAACACTAAAACTAACCCTATATTGTACAGTAACCCTAAACCTAAACCTAACCCTAACACTACACTCTACCGTAACACTAACTCTAACCCTAACCCTAACCCTAACCCTAACTCTAACCCTAACCTGTACCGTAAACCTAGCCCTACCCCTAAACCTAACCCTAACCTGTACCGCAAACCAAACCCTAACCCTAATGCCTATCCTAACCTATGCGGTAACCCTAACCCTAAAGTGTACCTCAACCAACACCAAAACCCTAAGCCTAACCCTAACCTGTAAGGTAACCCTAACACTAACCCTAACCCTAAACTGTACCGCAAACCTAGCCGTAACCCTAACCCTAACGCTAATCATAACCCTGACACTAACCTGTACGGTAACCCTAAGCATAACCCTAACCTGAACTCTAACTCTAACCTGTATGGTAACTCTAACCGTAACCTTAACCCTAACCTGTAACGCAACCCTAACCCTTACCCTAAACCTAACCCTAACCTGGAAGGTAACGCTAAACCTAACCCTACCCCTAATACGTACCGTAAACCTAACACTAAACCTAAACCTATCCCTATCACTAAACTTAACCCCAACCCTAAACCTAACCCTAACCTGTACCGTAAACCTAAGCCTAACCCTAACTAGTACCGTAAACCTAAACCTAACCCTGACCCTAAAACTAACACTAACCTATACCGTAACCCTAAACCTAACACTAACCGTAACCCTAACTTGTACCATAACGCTAATCCTAACCCTAACCTGTACCATAACCCTACCACAAACGCTAACCGTAACCTGTACTGTAAACCTAAATCAAACACTGACCCTAACCTTAACCTGTACCGTAACCCTAACCGTAACCCTAACCCTAATCCTGACCTGTACCATAACCCTAACACTAACCCTAGACCTAACCTGTACCGCAATTCTAACCCTACCCTAAACCTAACCCAAACCTGTACCTAACCCTAAAATAATCCTAACCTGTACCAAAAACTTAACCCTATCCCTAACCCTAACCCTAAACCTACCCCTAACCCAAACCTGTACCGTAACCCTAACCTACCCCTAAACCTAACCCTAACCTGAACCAAAACCCTAACCCTTACCCTACTCTAACCCTAACCCTAACCTGTACCGTAACACTAAACCTTACCCTAAACCTAACCTAATGCTAAGCTATACCATAACCCTAAACATAAACCTAACCGTAACCCTAACTTGTACCGTAACCTTAAACCTAATCCTAAGCCTAAACTTAACCCTAAACTGTACAGTAACCCTAACCCTAACCCTAAACCTAACCTTAACATGTATCGTAACAGTAAACCTAACCCTATCCCTAATGCTAACCTGTACTGTAACCGTAACCGTAACCCTAACCGTAACTAGGACCGCAACCATAAACCTAACCCTAAGCCTAACCCTAACCTGTAAGGTAACCCTAACCCTAACTCTAACCTGTACTGCAACCCTAACCCTAAACCTAACCCTAATCTTAAACCTAAGCCTAAGCCTAATCCTAACCATAACCCTAACCTGTACTGTAACCCTAAACCTAACACAAACCCTAACTCTAACCGGTACCGTAACCCTAACAATAACCTTACCCTAACTAGAAACCTAAACAGTACCATAACCCAAACCCTAACACTAAACTCTATGGCAAACCTAACCCTAACCCTAAACCTAACCCTAAACCTAACCTGTACCATAACACTAACCCTAACCCTAACCCTAAACCTAACCCTAACCCTAACTTGTACCGTAACCCTAACTCTAACCCTAACCCTAATCCTAACCTGTACTGTAACATTCACACTAACCCAAACCCTTATCCTAACCTGTATCGTAACCCTAACACGAACCCTAACCCTAAATTGTACCGTAACCCTAAACCTAAACCAAACCCTAACACTACAGTGTACCGTAACACTAACTCTAACCCTAACCCTAACCCTAACTCTGACCCTCACCTGTACCAAAAACCTAACCCTATCCCCAAACCTAACACTAACCTGTACCGTAACCCTAACCTGAACCCTACCCTCACCCTAACCCTAACCTGTATCCTAATGATACCTATACCGTCACCCTAACCCTAAACCTAAACCAAACCCTAACACTACAGTGTACCGTAACACTAACTCTAACCCTAACCCTAACCCTAACTCTGACCCTCACCTGTACCAAAAACCTAACCCTATCCCCAAACCTAACACTAACCTGTACCGTAACCCTAACCTGAACCCTACCCTCACCCTAACCCTAACCTGTATCCTAATGATACCTATACTGTCACCCTAACCCGAAACCTAACTGTAACCCTAACTTATACCGTAACCCTAAACATAGCCCTAAACCTAAACATAACCCTAACCTGTACCGTAACCCTAACCCTAACCCTAACCCTAACGTGTGCAGTAGCCCTAACCCAAACCCTAACCCTAATGCTAACCTGTACTGTAACCGTAACCCTAGCCCTAAACCTAACCTGCACCGCAACCCTAACCCTAACCTTAAACTAACCAAACTTGTAAGTTAACCCTAACCCTAAACCTAACCCTAACCTGTACCACAACCCTAACCCTAATCTTAACCCTAAACCTAAGCCTAACACTAACCGTAACCCTAACCTGTACGGTAACCCTAACCGTAACCCTAAACCCAATCCTAAGCCTAACCCTAACCACTACTGTAACACTAAACCTAACCCTAACCCTAACCCTAAACTTAACCCTAAAGTTACCGTAACCCTAACCCTAACGCTAACCCTAACGCTAAACCTTACCTGTACCGTAACACTGACCCTAACCCTAACCCTAACTGTACCGTAACCAAAACCCTAACCCTAACCCTAACCTGTACCATAACACTAACCCTAACCCTAACTCTACCCTGAACCTTAACCCTAAACCTAACACTAAACCTACCCGTAACCCTAACCCACAACTGTACCGCAACCCTAAACGTAAACCTAACACTGACCCTAACCGTCACCATTACCTGAACCGTAACACAGACCCTAACCTAAACCTAAACAGTATCATAACCCTAACCCTAACCCTCACCTGTACCATAACTCTAACCCTAAACCTAACCCTAACCTGTACCGTAAGCCTAACCCTAATCCTAACCGTAACCTGTACCTTAACCCTAACCCTACCGTAACCCTAAACTAACACTAACCTGTACCGTAACCCTAACCCTAACACTAACCCTAACCCTAACTTGTACCGTAACCCTAAAACTAACACTAAACCTATCCCTACACTGTACCGTAACCCTAACCCTAACCCTAACCCTAACCCTAACCTGTACCGTAACCCTAACCCTAACATTAACCTTAACTCTAAACCTAGCTGTACCCTAACCCTAATCCTAACTCTAAACTCTATGGCAAGCCTAACCCTAACCTAAAACTAACCCTAACCTTAACCTGTACCGTAACACTAACCCTAACCCTAACACTAACACTAACACTAACCCTAAACATAACCTGTACCTTAACCCTAACCCCAAACCTAACCCAACTCTAACCTGTACCGTAACCCTAACCCTAACATTAACTTTAACTCTAAACCTAGCCTGTACCCTAACCCTAACCGTAACTCTAAACTCTATGGCAAGCCCAACCCTAACCCTAAAACTAACCCTAACCCTAACCTGTACCGTAACACTAACACTAACCCTAACACTAACACTAACACTGACACTAACCCTAAACCTAACCTGTACCTTAACCCTAACCCCAAACAAAACCCTAACCCGAACCTATAACAAAACCCTACGCCCAACCCTAAACCTAACCCTGACCTGTACCGTAAACCTAGCCTAACCCTAACCATAACCCTCACCCTAACCAGTACCGTAACCCTAAACCTAACCCTAAACTAACCATTACCTGTACCGTAACCCTAAGCCAAACCCTAACCCTAACCTGTACGGTATCCCTAACCCTAACCATAACCCTAACCGTAAACTGTACGGTAACATTAATCCTAACCCTAACCACGACCAGGACGGTAAACCTAACACTGAACCTAATCCTATCCCAATCCCTAACCTTAACACTAACCCTAACCTGTACCATAACCCTAACCCTAACCTTAACCCTAATCCTAACCCTAACTCTAACCGTTACCTAACCTATATTGTTACCCTAACCGTAAACCTAAACCCAACGCTAACCCTAACCCTAACCACTACTGTAACTATTACCCTAACCCTAACCCTAACCCTAACCCTAAACTTAACCCTAAACTGTACCTTAACCCTAACCCTAACGCTAACCCTAACCCTAAGCCTTACCTGAACCGTAACCGTGTCCCTAAACCTAACCCTAACTTGTACTGCAACCCTAACCCTAACCCTAACCCAAACCGTAACCCTAACACTAACCTGTAACGTAACCTTACACATAACACTAACTCTAAACCTAACCCTAATTTGTACCATAACCCAAAGCCTAATTCTGACCCTGCCCTGTACCGTAACCCTAACCCTAAACCTAAACCTATCCCTAATCTGTACCGGGACCATCACCCTAACCCTAACACTAACTCTTACATGAACTGTAACCCTAACCCTAACCCTAACCCTAACTCTAAAACTAACCTGTACCATAAACCTAACCCTAACCCTAACTTCTATAGCAAACCTAAACCTAACCCTAACACTAACACTATCCCTAACCTGTAAGGTAACACTAACCCTAACCTAACCCTACGCTAACCCTAACCCTACCGTTTACCATACCTAACCCTAACCCTAACCCTACCCGTAACCCTAAGCCACAACTGTACTGCAACCCTAACCTGTACCGTAACCCTAACCCTAATCCTAAAACTAACCCTAACCTATACCGTAACCCTACCCTAACCCTAAACATAAAACTAACATTAACGTGTATCGTAACCCTAACCCTAACCCTAACGCTAACCTATACAGTAACCATAAACCTCAACCTAACCATAATCCTAACTTGTACCATATCCCTAACCGTAACACTAATCCTAACCCTAAATTGTAACGTAACCCTAACCCTAACCTGTACCGTAATGCAAACACTAACCCTAAACCTAACAATAACCTGTACCGTAACCCTAACCCTAACCCTAACCCTAACATGTACCATAACCCTAAACCTAACCCCAACCATGATGCTAACTTGTAAGGTAACCCTAACCCTAACCCTAACCCTAACCCTAACCCTAACCTGTACCGCAACCCTCACCAAAACCCTAAGCCTAACCCTAACCTGTAAGGTAACCCTAACCGTAACCGTAACCCTAACTCTACCGCAAACCTAGCCGTAACCCTAACCCTAATGCTAAATCTAACCCTGACACTAACCTGTATGGAAACCCTAAGCAATACCCTAAACCTAACCCTAACTCTATCCTGTATGGTAACCCTAACCGTAACCTTAACCCTAACCTGTAATGCAACCCTAATCCTTAGCCTAAACCTAGCGCTAACCTGTATGGTACCCAAAACCTAACCCTACCCCTAACCTGTACCGTAAACCTAACACTAAACCTAAACCTATCCCTATCCCTAACCTTACCAACCCTCAACCTAACCCTAACCTGTACCGTACACCTAAGCCTAAACCTAACCCTAACCAGTACCGTAACCCTAAACCTAACCCTAACCCAAACCCTAACGCTAACCTATACCGTAACCCTAAACCTAACACTAACCGTAACCGTAACTTCTACCATAACCCTAAACCTAAAGCTAACCCTAACCCTAACCCTAACCCTAACCTGTACCATAACCCTACCACAAACGCTAACCATAACCTGTACTGTAAACCTAAATCTAACCCTGACCCTAAACCTAACCTGTTTCGTAACCCTAACCCTACCCCTAACCCTAATCCTAACGTGTACCTTAACCCTAACACTAACCCTAGACCTAACCTGTACCACAACCATAAACCTAACCCTACACCTAACACTAACCTGTACGGTAACCCTAACCCTAACACTAATCCTAAACATAACCCTAACCCTATCCCTAACCCTAACCCTGACCCTAACCTGTACGATAACACTAACCCTAAGCCTAACCCTAACCCTAACCTGTACGCTAACCCTAACACTAACACTAACCCTAAACCTAACCGGTACCATGGCCCTAACCCTAAACCTAAGCCTAACCCTCACCCTACCCCGAACCCAAACCTGTACCATAACCCTAACCTACCACTAAACCTAACCCTAAACTCTACCAAAACCCTAACCCTAACCCTACTCTAACCCTAACCCTAACCTGTACCGTAACCCTAAACCTTACCCTAACCCTAACCTAATGCTAACCTATACCATAACCCTAAACCTAAACCTAACCATAACCCTAACTTGTACCGTAACCTTAAACCTTATCCTAAACCTAACCTTAACCCTAAACTGTACGGTAACCCGAACCCTAACCCTAACCCTAACATGTACCATTACCGTAAACCTAACCCTATCCCTAATGCTAACTAGTACCGTAACCGTAACCGTAACCGTAACCCTAACTAGTACCGCAACCCTAAACCTAACCCTAAGCCTATACCTAACCTGTAAGGTAACCCTAACC
Organism: Otocyon megalotis megalotis; assembly: GCA_017311455.1. Classification (NCBI taxonomy): domain Eukaryota; kingdom Metazoa; phylum Chordata; class Mammalia; order Carnivora; family Canidae; genus Otocyon; species Otocyon megalotis. The sequence goes on along the minus strand of JAEUCK010008739.1, from coordinate 3,097 downwards.
CTAACCCTAACTCAAACCTGTACCGCAACCCTAACCATAACATTACCCTAATCTTAAACCTAACTCTAAGCCTAATCCTACCTGTAAACCTAACCTATACCGTAACCCTAACCCTAACACTAACCCTAACCCTAACCTGCCCCATAACCCTAACAATAACCTTAACCCTAACTATAAACCTAAACGGTACCCTAAACAAAACCCTAACACTAAACTCTATGGCAAACTTAACCCTAACCCTAACACTAACCCTAACCTGTACCGTAACAATAACCCTAACCCTAACCCTAAACCTTACCCTAAAACTAACCTGTACCATAACACTAACCCTAACCCTAACCCTAAACTTACCCTAACCCTACCCCCTAACTTGTACCGTAACCTTAACCCTAACCTTAACCCTAATCCTAAACTGTACCATAACACTAACACTAACCCTAACCCTAATCCTAACCTATACCGTAACCCTAACACTAACCCTAACCCTAAATTGTACAGTAACCCTAAACGTAACACAAACCCTAACACTACACTGTACCGTAACACTAACTCTAACCCTAACCCTAACCCTAATCCTAACTCTAACCCTAACCTGTACCGTAAACCTAACCCTATCTCTAAACCTAATCCTAACCTGAACTGTAACCCACACCCGAACTCTACCCTAACCCAAACCCTAACCTGTCCATAACCCTAAAACTTACCCTAACCCTTACACTAATGTTCACCTATACCGTAACCTTAACCCTAAACCTAACCGTAACCCTAACTTGTACCGTAACCCTAAACCTAGCCCTAAACCTAACCTTAACCATAACCTGTACCGTAACCCTAACCCTAACCCTAACCCTAATGTGTACAGTAACCCTAACCCTAACCCTAAACCCTAATGCTAACCTGTACCGTAACCGTAAACATAACCCTAACCTTTACCGCAACCCTAACCCTAACCCTAAGACTAAACTTAACCGGTAAGATAACCCTAACCCTAACCCTAACCTGTACCGCACCCCTAACCCTAATCTTAAACTTAAACCTTAGCCTAACACTAACCGTAACCCTAACCTGTACCGTAACCCAAACCGTAACCCTAAACCCAACCCTAAGCCTAACCCTAACCACTACTGTAACACTGACCCTAGCCCTAACCCTAAACTTAACCCTAAAGTGTACCGTAACCCTAACCCTAACGCTAACCCTAACGCTAACCCTTACCTGTACCATAACACTGACCCTAACTCTAAACCTAACCTGTACTGTAACCCTAACCATAACCCTAACCCTAACCTGTACCATAACACTAACCCTAACCCTAACCCTACCCTGAACCGTAACCCTAAACCTAACCCTAACCTCTACCACAACACTAACCCTAACCCTAACCTGTATGGTGTCCCTAACCCTAACCCTAACTGTAACCTGTACGGTAACACTAATCCTAACCCTAACCCTGAACTGGACCGTAAACCTAACACTGAACCTAACCCTATCCGAATTCCTAACCTTAACCCTAACCCTAACCTGTACCCTAACCCTAACCCTAACCTTAACCCTAATCCTAACCCTAACTCGAACCGTTACCCTAACCTGTATTGTTACCCTAACTGTAAACCTAAACCCAACCCTAACCCTAACCCTAACCCTAACTCTAACCCTAACCCTAAGCCACCCTTTACTGCAAACCTAACCGTAACCCTAACCTGTACCGTAACCCTAACCCTAAAACTAACCCTAACCTATACCGTAAACCTAACCCTAACCCTAAACATAAAACTAACATTAACTTGTATCGTAAGCCTAACCCTAACCCTACCGCTAACTTATACCATAAACATAACCCTCAACCTAACTATAACCCTAACTTGTACCGTATCCATAACCGTAACACTAAACCTAACCTTAAATTGTAACGTAACCCTAACCCTAACCTGTACCGTAACCCAAACCCTAAACCTAAACCTAACCATAACCTGTACCGTAACCGTAACCCTAACCCTAACACTACCCTAACCTTACCGTAATCCTAAACCTAACCCCAACCCTAATGCTAACCTGTAAGGTAACCCTAACCCTAACCCTAACCTGTACCACAAACCTAACCCTAACCCTAATGCTAATCTTAACCTGTACGGTAACCCTAACCATAACCCTAACCTGTACCGCAACCCTAACCCAAAACCTAAGCCTAACCCTAACCTGTACCGCAAACCTAGCCTAACTTAACCCTAACGCTAAGGCTAACCCTGACACTAAACTCTACGATAACCCTAACCATAACCCTAAGCTTAACCCTAACTCTAACATGTATGGTAACCCTAACCATAACCTTAACCTTAACCTGTTACGCAACCATAACCCTTATCCTAAAACTAACCCTTACCTGTATGGTAACCCTCAACTAACCCTAACCCTAACCTGTACTGCAAACCTAACACAACCCCTAAACCTATCCCTATCCCTAACCTTAACCCCAACCCTAAACCTAACCCTAACCTGTACCGTAAACCTAAGCCTAACCCTAACCCTAACCAGTACTGTAACACTAAACCTAACCCTAAGCCTAGCCCTAACGCTAACCTGTACCATAACACTAAACCTAACACTAACCATAAACCTAACTTGTACCGTAACCCTAACCCTAACCCTAACAAGTACCATAACCCTACCACTAACACTAACCGTAACCTGTCCTGTAAACCTAAATCTAACCCTGACCCTAACCCTAAACTGTAACGTAACCCGAAACCTAACCCTATCCCTAATCCTAACCTGTACCATAACCCTAACACTAACCCTAGACCTGACCTGACCGCAACCCTAACCCTAACCTAACCCTAAACTTAACTCTAACCTGTATGGTAACCCTAACCCTAACACTAATCCTAACCTGTACCGCAAACCTAACCCTAACCCTAACCCTAACCCTAACCCTAACCCTAACCCTGACCCTAACCTGTACGATAACGCTAGCCCTAAACCTAACCCTAACCCTAACCTGTATGGTAACCTAACACTAACCCTAACCCTAAACCTAACCGATACCGTAACCCTAACCCTAAACCTAACCCTAACCCTAACCCTACCCTAACCTGTACCG
>JAEUCK010008738.1:0-12223 GCA_017311455.1 Otocyon megalotis megalotis | reverse complement strand
ACCCTTATCCAAACCCTAACCCTAAACTGTACCATAACCCTAAACCTCACCTTAACCATAACTCTAAACCTCATCTGTGTCCTAACCCTAACCCTAACCTCTATGGCAAACCTAACCCTAACCCTAACCCTAAAACTAACCCTAACCCTAACCTGTAACGTAACACTAAGCCTAACCCTAAACCTAAACCTTAACCTAAACCTAATCTTAACCCTAACCCTAACACTAACCATAACACTAAATGTAACCGTAACCGTAAACTGGACTGTAATCCTAACCCTAACCCTAACCCTAACTATAAACCTAAACTGTACCCTAGCCCTAACCCTAACCTAAACTGTACCGTAACCCTAACCCTAACCTTAAACCTAAACTTAACCCTAACCTGTACCGAACCCTAACACTAACACTAACCCTAACCTATACCGTAAACCTAACCCTAACCCTAACCCTAACTCTTACCTGTATGGTAACCCAAACCTCACACTAACCCTAAACCTGACCGGTACCGTAACCATAACCCTAACCCTTACCCTAACCCTACCCTAAAACTAACCCTTACCGTAAACCTAACATGAACCGTATCCCTACACTACTCTAAACCTAACCCTACCCTGTACCGTAACATGAAACCTATACCTAACCCTAATGCTAACCTAAACCGTAACCCTAACCCTCAACCTACACTTAACCCTTACCTGTACCGTAACCCTAAACCTAACCCTAAACCTAACCTGTCTGTACCCTAAACCTAACCCTAAGCCTAACTCTAAATGTAACCTGTACCCTAACGCTAACTCAAAATCTAACCTCTGTGCCAAACATAAACCTAACCCTAATCCTAAAACTAACCCTAACCCTAACCTGTACCGTAACACAAACCCTAACCCTAATCCTAACCCTAACCCTAACCGTTAACTTAAATTGTGCAATAACCCTAACCATAACCCTAACCATAACCCTAAACCTAAACCTAACCTGTACCGTAAACCTAACCCTAACCCTAAACCTAACCTTAACCCTAACCTGTAAATAAATTCCTACCCCAATCTCCAATTTACCCTGGGGCTGTAAATTCCTAACCTTAACCTTAACTTTGAAATTTGAAATTCAATTTGTATTGTAGAATTTTAAATCCCAATAGTAATTAATTTAAATTTGTACTGGCATTAGAATTAACCCTAACTCTAACCCTACTCTGTATCGTAACCCTAACCTTAACCCTAACCATTACCTGAACTGTAACCCGAACCCTAACTTTAACTCTAACTCTAAACCTAACTGGTACCCTAAGCCTAAACCTAACCCTAACCTCTATGACAAAACAAACCCTAAACCTAACACTAACCCTAACCCTAACCCTAACCCTAACCTGCACCGACCCGAACCCTAACCCTAAACCTAACCCTGACACTAACCTGTACGGTAACCCTAACCATAACCCTAACCCAACGCTAAACCTCACCCTAACCCGTACCATAACCATAACCCTAAACCTAACCTTCACCTGAACCATAACTCTTACCCTAACACAACCCTACCTGTAACCCTAAACAACAACTGTACCGCAACACTAACCGTAAACCTAACCTTCACGCTACCCTAACCGTAACCCTTACCTGTACCTTAACACTAAACCTAATCCTAAACCTAACCGGTACCGTAACCCTAACACTAACCCTAAACCTAACACTAACCTGTACCGTAACCCTAATCCTAGCCCTAACCCTAACCCTAACCTGTACCAAAAACCTAACCCTAAACCTAAAACTAATACTATCCTAAACCGTAACCCTAACCCTAAACCTAACCGTAACCATAACTTGTACCGTAATCCTAACCCTAATCCTAACGTGTACCGTAATCCTAAACCTAAGCCTAACTCTAAACCTAACCTGTACACTAACCCTAACTCAAAATCTAACCTCTGTGGCAAACATAACCCTAACCCTAATCCTAACACTAACCCTAACCCTAACCTGTACCGTAACACTAACCCTAACCCTAACCCTAACACAACCTAAACCTAAACTCTACAATAACCCTAACCCTAACCCTAAACCTACACTTAACCCTAACCTGTACCGAAACCCTAACCCTAACCCTAACCCTAAACCTAACACTAACCTGTACCGTAACCTTAACCCTGACACTAACCCTAACCCTATATTGTACCGTAACCCTAAACCTAACCCTAACTAACCCTACTCTGTTCCGTAACACTAACACTAAATCTAACCGTTATGTGACTTAACCCTATCCCTAACCTTAACTCCAACTCTAAACCTAACCTGTACCCAACCCTAAACCTAACCCTAAACTCTATGGCAAAATTAACGCTAACCCTAACACTAACCCTAACCCTAACCTGTACCGTAACACTAACCCTAACCCTAAACCTAACCCTAAAATTTACCTTAACCCTAACCCTAACACTAACACTAACCCTAACACTAACCTGTACCATAACACTAACCCTAAGACTAACCCTAACCCTAAATTGTAATGTAACCCTAAACCTAACCCTAACCCTAACCCTACCCTATACCGTAACCCTAACCCTAACCCTACCCGTAACCCTAAACCGCAACTGTACGGCAACCCTAACCCTAACCCTAACCCTAAACCTAACCCTAACCGTAACACTTACCTGTACCGTAAAACTAACCCTAACCCTAAACCTAACCAGTACCGTAACCTTAACCCTAACCCTAACCCTAAACCTAACCTGTACCGTAACCCTAAACCTATCCCTAACCCGAACCCTAAACTTTAACGAAACCCTAACGCTAACCCTAAACCTACCTGTACCGTAACCCTAACCCTAACCCTAAGCTGTACCATAACCCTAACCCTAATATTAACCATAACCTGTACCGTAACCCTAACACTAACCCTACCGGTAACAACAAACCACAACTGTACGGCAACCCTAATGCTAACCCTAACTTTAACCCTAAACATAACCCTTACCTGTACTGTAACGCTAACCCTTACCCTAAACATAACCTGTACCATAACTCTAACCCTAAACCTAAACCTAACCTTAACCCTAACCTGTACCCTAACCCTAACCCTAATCCTAACATTACCCTGTACCGTAACCCTAACCCTAACACTAACCCTAACCTGTACCGTAACCCTAAACCTCACCTTAACCCTAACTATAAACCTAAACTGTCCCCTAACCCTAACCCTAACCCTATCCTCTATGGCAAACCTAACCCTAACCCTAACACTAAACCTAACCATAACTTGTACCATAACACTAACCCTAACTGTAACAATAAACCTAACCCTACCCTGAACCGTAACCCTAAACCTAACCCTAACCCTACCCGTAACCCTAACCACAACTGTACCGCAACTCTCACTGTAACCCTAACCCTAACCGTAACCCTTACCTGTACAGTAACACTAACCCTAACCCTAAACCTAAGCTGTACCGTAATCCTAACCCTAACACTAAACCTAACCTGTACCCTAACCTGAACCGAAAACCTAAACCTAACCCTAACCCTAACCCTCACCTGTACCATAACCCTAACCCTAACCCTAACCCTAACCCTCAACTGTACGGAAACCCTAACCCTAACCCTAACCTAACCTGTACCGTAACCCAAACCCTAACCCTAACCCTAAACCTAAAACTAACCTGTACCGTAACCCTTAACCTAACAGTAACCCTTACCCTAAATTGAACCGTAACCATGAACCTAACCCTAACTCTAACCCTACTCTGTATCGTAACCCTAACCCTAACCCTAACCGTTACCTGAACTGTAACCTGAACCCTAACTTTAACTCTAACTCTAAACCTAACTGGTACCCTACCCTAAACCTAACCCTAACCCTAACTCTAACCCTAACCCTAACCGTAAACCTATCCCTAACCTGTACCATAACCCTAACCGTAACCTAACCGTAACCCTAACACCAACCCTAAGCCTAACCCTAACATCTACCATAACCGTAACCCTAACCCTAAACATTGGGATCCCTGTGTGGTGAGCGGTTTAGCGCCTGCCTTTTGTCCAGGGCGCGATCCTGGAGATCCGGGATCGAATCCCACATTGGGCTCCTAGTGCATGGAGCCTGCTTCTCCCTCTGCCTATGTCTCTGCCTATCCCTCTCTCTGTGACTATCATAAATAAATAAATAAAAATTAAAAAAAACCTAACCCTAAACCTAACACTAAATGTAACCTGTACAGTAACCCTAACCCTAACCCTAACGCTAACCCTAACCCTAAGCCTTACCAGTACAGTAAATATACCCCTAATGGTAAACCTAACCTGTACCGTAACCCTAACCCTAACTCTAACCCTACACTAACCCTACCCGTAACCCTAACCCACAACTGTACCGCAACCCTAACCGTAACTCTAACCCTAACCCTAACTGTAACCCTTGCCTGTACCGTAAAACTAATCCGAACCATAAACCTAACCAGCACCGTAACCCTTACCCTAACCCTAACAGTAACCCTAACCTTAATCCTAACCTGTACCGTAACCCTAATCCTACCCCTAAACCTAACCTTGACCTATACAATAGCCCTAACCCTTACCCTAAGCCTAACCCTAACCCTAACCTGTACCCTAACCCTAAACTTAACCCGAAAACTAAACCTAACCGGTACAGTAACCCTAACCCTAACCCTAATAGTAACCCTAACCTTAACCCTAACCTGTACAGTAACCCTAAGCCTAAACCTAATTTTAAACTTAACACTGAACTGTACAGTAACCCGAAACCTAACGCTAACCCTAAACCTAACCCTAGCCTGTACTGTCACCCGAACACTAACCCTAACCCTAAACCTAACTTGTACCGTAACCCTAACCATAATCCTAACCCTACACTGGACCGTAACCCTAAACCTAACCCTAAACCTAACCCTAAGCTGTGCCGTAACCCAAACCCTAACCCTAAACCTAACACTAAACCTAAACTGTACACTAAACCTAACTCAAAATCTAACCTCTGTGGCAAACATAACCCTAACCCTAATCCTAACACTAACCCTAACCCTAACCTGTACCGTAACACTAACCCTAACTCTAACGCTAACACTAACCCTAAACCTAAACTGTACAATAACCCTAACCCTAACCCTAAACCTGCACTTAACCCTAACCTGTACCGAAACCCTAACCCTAACCTAATCCTAACCCTAAACCTAACACTAACCTGTACCGTAACCCTAACCCTGACACTAACCCTAACCCTATATTGCACCGTAACCCTAAACCTAACCCTAACTCTAACCCTACTCTGTACCATAATACTAACACTAACACTAACCGTTACGTGAACCTTAACCCTATCCCTAAACTTAACTCCAGCTCTAAACCTAACCTGTACCCTAACCCTAAACCTAACCCTAAACTCTATGGCAAAACTAACGCTAACCCTAACACTAACCTGTACCGTATCCCTAACCCTACCCTAAACCTAACCCTAAACTGTACCCTTACCCTAACCCTAACCCTAACACTAACACTAAACCTAACCTGTACCGTAACCCTAAACCTAACCCTAACCCAAATGCTAATTGTACCATAACCCTAACTCTAAATCTAATGCTAACCTGTACCATAACCCTAACCCTAACCCTAACCTGTACCTCCTACCTACTTCTAAATCTAACCCAAAACCTAACATGTACGGTAACCCTAACCCTAACCCTAACCCTAATCTGTACAGTAACCCTAACCCTAACCCTAACCCTAAACCTAACTTGTACCGTAACCCTAACCCTAAACCTAACCCTACCCTGAATCGTAACCCTATCCCTAACCCTAACCCTACACCGAAACCTAACCCTAACCTGTACCGTAACCCAACCCTAACCCTAACCTGTACTTTAACCCTAAATCTAACCCTAATCCTAACCTTAATGCTATCCTATACCGTAAACTTACCCTAACCCCAACCGTAACACTAACATGTACCGTTACCCTAACCGTAACCCTAAAACCAATTCTAACCCAACCCTAACCACTACCGTAACCCTATCCCTTAACCTAACCCTAACGCTAAACTTAACCTAAACTGTACCGTAACCCTAACCATAACACTAACCCTAACCGTAACTGTAACATGTACAGTAACCCTAACCATAATCCTAAACATACCCTGTACATAACCATAATCCTAACCGTAACCCTAACCCTAACCCTAACCTGTACCTCCAACCTAACTCTAAATCTAACCCAAAACCTAACCTGTACGGTAACCCTAACCCTAACACTAACCCTAACCGCTACGGTAACCCTAACCCTAACCCTAATGCTAACCTGTCCTGCAACCCTAAACCTAAACCTAAGCCTAACCCTAACCCTGACACTAATCTGTACAGCAACTCTAACCCTAACCCTAACCATAAACCTAACACTAACCCTAACCCATACAGTAACCATAACCCTAAACCTAACCTTACCCTGAACAGTAACCATACACTAACCCCAACCCTACCCGTAACCCTAAACCACAACTGTACCCTACCCTAACCATAACCCTTACCTGTACCGTAACACTAAACCTAACCCTAAACCTAATGCTAACCTGACAGTAACCGTAAGCCTAACCCTAACCCTACACCTGTACTGCAACCCTAACCCTAACCCTACCCCTAACCCTAACCCTAACCCTGACACTAACCTGTACGGTAACCCTAACCCTAACCCTAACCCTAACCCTCACCCTAACCCTAACCCTAACCTGTACCGTAACCTTAACCCTATCCTTAACCCTAACTCTAAAGCTAACCTGTACCCTAAACCTAACTCTAAATCTAACCTCTATGGCAAACATAACCCTATCCCTAATCCTAAGACTAATCCTAACCCTAACCTGTACCATAACACTAACCATAACCCTAACCCTAACCTTAACCCTAAACCTAAACCTAAACCCAACCTGTACCGTAAACTTCAATCTAAACCTAACCCTTACCCTAACCCTAACCAGTACCGTAACCCTAATGCTTAACCTCACACTAACCTGTACCGTAACCCTAACCCTAACCCTACCCGTAATCCAAAAGCACAACTGTACGCAACACTAACCCTAACCCTAAACCTAACCGAACCTGTACCGTAAACCTAAACCTAACCTAACCCTAACCCTAAACTGTACCGAAACCCTAAACCTAACCCTAAACCTAACCTGTACCGTAATCCTAACCCTAACCCTCACCTAACCTATACTGTAAACCTAACCCTAACCCTACCCGAAACCATTGCCCACACCTGTTGGGCAACCCAAACCCTAACCCTAACTCTAACCCTAACCGTAACCCTTACCTGTACCGTAACCCTAACCCTAATTACAACCCTAACTGTAACCCTTACCTGTACCGTAACACTAAACCTTACCCTAAACATAACATATACTGTAACTGTAACCCTAACCCTAACCCTAAACCTAAACTTATCCTTTACCCTAACCCTAACCCTAACCTGTACCCTAAACCTAACCCTAACCCTAAACCTACGCCTACCCTGTAGCGTAACCCTAAGCCTACCTTAAACCTAACTCTAAACCTAACCTGTACCCTAACCCTAACCACTATGGTAAAACTAACGCTAACCCTAACACTAACCCTAACCCTAACCTGTACCGTAACACTAACCCTAACCCTAAACCTAAATCTTACCCTAAACTTAACCCTAACCCTAACCCTAACCCTAAACCTAACCGTAACCATAACACTAACCTCTACCGTAACCCTAACCCTAAACCTAACTATAAACCTAACCTGAGCGCTAACCCCAACCCTAACCCTAAACTCTATGGAAAACCTAACCCCAACCCTAACCCTAACCCTAACCTGTACCGTAACCCTAACCCTAACACTAACCCTAACCATAACCATAACCTGGAATGTAAACCTAACCCTAACCTAACCCAAAACCTAACCGGTACCGTAACCCTAACCCTAACCCTAACAGTAACGCTACCCTTAACCCTAAACTGTACCGTAACCCTAACCCTAACCCTAACCCTAACCCTAACCCTAACCTTAATGCTATTCTATACCGTAACCCGAACCCTAACCCTAACCGGAATCCTAACATGTACCGTTACCCTAACCGTAACCCTAACCCAAACCTAACCCTAACCCTAACCACTAACGTAACCCTAAACCTAACCCTAACCCTAAACCTAACCCTGCCTGTACCGTAACCCTAACCCTAACCCTAACCCTAAACCTATCGGTACCGTTACCCTAACTCTAAACCTACCTGTAAACCTAACCTTAACCCTAACTTGTACCGGAACCCTAACCCTAACCCTAAACCTAACCCTAACCTGTACCGTAACCATAAACCTAACCCTAACCCTGACCTATACCGTATATCTAAACCTAACCCTACCCCTAACCTTAATGCTATCCTATACTGTAAACCTAACCCTAACCCTAACTGTAACGCTAACCTGTACTGTTACCCTAACCGTAACCCTAAAACCAATCCTAACCCTAACCCTAACCACTAAAGTAACCCTACCCTGAACCCTAACCTTAAAAACCCTAAACTGTACCATAACCCTAACCCTAATGCTAACCCTAAACCTAACCCTAGCTTGTACCGTAACCGTAACACTAACACTAACAGTAAACCTAACCCTAGCCTATACCGTAACCCTAACACTAACCCTAACCCCAAACCTAACTTGTACCAAAACTCTAACCATAATCCTAATTCTACACTGTACCATGACCCTAAACCTAACCCTACCCTAACCCTAACCTGTACCGTAACCCTAACCCTAACCCTAACCCTAACCCTAACTCTAAACCTAACCTGTACCCTAACCGAACCCAAAATCTAACCTCTATGGCAAACATAACGCTCACCCTAATCCTAACACTCACCCTAACCCAAACCTGTATGTAACACTAACCCTAACCATAAACCTAAACCTAAACTGTACAATAATCCTAACACTAACACTAACCCTAAGCCTAAACCTAACCTGTACCGTACCCTAACCCTAAACCTAAACCTAACCTTAACCCTAACCTGTACCGAAGACCTAACCCTAAATCTAACCCTAACCGGTACCTTAACCATACCCTTACCCTAACCATAACCCTAACCCTATCACTAATCTGTCCCGAACCCTACCCCTAACACTAACCCTAACACTAACCCTAACCGTAAACGTATCCCTAACCTGTACTGTAACCCTAAACATAAACCTAACCCCAACCCTAGCCTAACCCTAACATCTACCGTAACCGTAAACCTAACCATAAACCTAACCCTAACTCAAACCTGTACCGGAACCCTAACCCTAACCCTCACCCTAACCGTAACTCAAAGCCTTACCTGTACCGTAACCATACCACTAACAGTAAACCTAACCTGTACCGTAATCCTAACCCTAACCCTAACAGTAACCCTAAACTTAATCCTACTGTACCGTTACCCTAACCCTAACCCTCAACCTAACACTAAGCTGTACCGTAACCCTAACCCTAACCCTATACTGTACCATAACACTAAAACTAACCCTAACCCTAAACCGAATCGGTACCGTAACCCTAACCCTCACCCTAACAGTAACCCTAACCTTAACCCTAACCTATACCGTAAGCCTAACCCAACCCCTAAACCTAACCCTAACCTGTTCCGTAACACTAATCCTAACCCTAACCCTAACCATAACCTATACGGTAACCCTAACCCTAACCCTAAACCTAACCGATATCGTAACCCTAACCCTAACCCTACAGTAACGCTAACCTTAAACATAACCTGTACCGTAACCCTAACCCTAACCCTAACCCTAAACAATGATATCCTATACCGTAACCCTAACCCTAACCGTAACCCTATCCTGTACCGTTACCCTAAACGTAACCCTAAGCCCAACCCTAACCCTAACCCGAACAACTACCGTAACCCTAACCCTAACACTAACCCTAAACATAACCCTAAGCTGTACCATAACCCTAACCCTAAAGATAACCCTAAACCTCACCCTCACCTGTACCATATCCCTAAACCTAAACCTAAACCTAACCCTAAACCTAACCCTAACATGTACCGTAAACCTAACCCTAACCTTAACCCTAACTCTAAACCTAACATGTACTCTAACCCTAACTCTAAATCTAACCTCCATGGAAAACATAACCCTAACCCTAATCCTAACACTAATCCTAACCCTAACCTGTACCAGAACCCTGACCCTAACGCTAACTCTAAACCTCAACCTAAACCAAACCTGTACCATAACCCACACCCTAAACCGAAACCTAACCCTAACCCTAACCAGTACCGGAACCCTAATCCTTACCCTCACCCTAACCTGACACGTAACACTAACCCTAACCCTACCTGAAACCCTAAACCACAACTGGACGGCAACCCTAAACCTAACCCTAACCCTAACCCTAACCATAACACTTACCTGTACCGTAACACTAACCCTAACCCTAACCCTAACTGTACCGAAACCCTAACGCTAACCCTAAACGTAACCTATACCGTAACCCTAAACCTAACCTTAAGCTGTACCGTAACCCTAAACCTAACCCTCACCATAACCTCTACCGTAACCCTAACCCTAACCCTTCCCATAACCCTAACCCAAGCTGTACGGCAACCCTTATCGTAACCCTAACTCTAACCCTAACCGTAACCCTTACCTGTTCCGTAACACTAAACCTAAACCTAAACTTATCCTGTACCGTAACTCTAACCCTAACCCTAACCCTAACCCTAGCAGGAACCCTAACCCTAACCCTAACTTGTACCGTAACACTAACCATAATCCTAACCCTACCCTGTACCGTAGCCCTTACGCTAACCCTAACCTGTACCATAACAGTAACCTTAACCCTAACCCTAACCTCTATGGCAAACCTAACCCTAACCCTAACACTAACCCTAACCCTAACCTGTACTGTAACCCTAACCCTAACCCTAACCCTAACCCTAACTATAAACCTAACCTGTATCCTAATACAAACGTAACCCTAACCTCTATGGCAACCTAACCCTAACCCTAAACCTAACCCTAACTCTAACCTGTACTGTAACACTAACCATAACCCTAACCCTAACCCTAACCCTACCCTAAACCTTACCTGTACCCTAATCCTAACCCTAACCGTGACACTAACCCGAACCCTTAATTGTATCGTAACCTAACCTTAACCCTAACCCTAACCCTAAAACTACCCTTTACAGTAACCCTAACCCTAACACTACCCTAACTTGTAGCATAACCCTAAACATAACCCTAAACATAATCCTAAACCTAACCTGTACCGTAACCCTAACCCTAACCCTAACCTGTACCGTAACCCTAAACCTAACCCTCACCCTAACCTTAATGCTATCCTATACCGTAACCCTAACCCTAACCATAACCCTAACCTGTACCGTTACCCTAACCGTAACCCTAAAACCAATTCTAACCCTAACCCTAACCACTACCGTAACCCTAAACCTAACCCTAACACTAACCCTAAACTTAACTCTAAACTGTACCATAAACCTAAACCTAATGCTAACGCTAAACCTAACCCTAACCTGTTCCATAACCCTAACCCTAACACTAACCCTAACCGTAACTATAACTTGTACAGTAACCCTAAACATAATCCTAAACCTACCCTGTACCGTAACCCTAATCCTAACCCTAACGGTAACCCTACCCCTAACCTATACTGTAACCCTAACCCTAACCTTACTCTAAACCTAACCTGTATCCTAACCTTAACTCAAAATCTAACCTCTATGGCAAACATAACCCTAACCTAATACTAACACTAACCCTAACCCTAACCTGTATCATAACACTAACCCTAAACCTGATCCTAATCCTAACCCTAACCCTATCCCTAAACTGTACAATAACCCTAACCCTAACCCTAACACTAACCTAAAACTAAACCTAACCTGTACCGTAACACTAACCCTATCCCTAAACCGAACATTAACCCTAACCTGTACCGAAACCCTAACCCGAACCCTAACCCTAACCTGTACCGTAACCCTAACCCTAACCTCAACCCTAACACTAATCTGTACCGTAACCCTAACTCTAACACTAAACCTAACCCTAAATTGTACCGTAAACCTCAACATAGGCCTAAACCTAACACCACCATGTACTATAACCCTAACCCTAACCATTACATGAACCATACCCCTAACCCTAACCTTAACCCTAACTCTAAACCTATCATGTACCCTAA
>JAEUCK010008737.1:0-47204 GCA_017311455.1 Otocyon megalotis megalotis | reverse complement strand
TCTACCGTAATCCTAACCCTAACACTAAGCCTAACACTAAATTGTCCCGTAACCCTAACCCTAACCCTAACCCTAACACTACACTGTACCGTAACACTAACTTTAACTCTAAACCTAACCTTTACCGTAATCGTAACCCTATCCTTAACCCTAAGTCTAAATTTAAACTGTACCCTAACCCTAACCCTAACCCTAAACTCTATGGCAACCCTAACCCTAACTCTAACACTAACCCTAACCCTAACCTGTACCGTAACACTAACCCTAAACTTTACCCTAAACCTTACCCTAAACCTAACCTCAAACCTAACCCTAACCCAACCCTAACCGTAAACGTAAACTAACCTGTACCGGTACCCTAACCGTAACCCTAAACCAACCCTAAGCCTAAACATAACCACTATCGTACACCTAACCCTACCCCTAATCCTAACACTAACCCTAATCCTAATGCTAACCTGTACCGTAACCCTAACCCTAACCATAACCCTAACCTGTACCGCAACCCTAACAAAAAACCTAACCATAACCCTAACCCTAATCTGTATGGTATACCTCACCCTAACCCTAACCCTAAACCTAACCCTAACCCTAACCTGTACCATACCCTAACCCTAAACCTAAACCTACACTGTACCGTAACCCTAACCCTAAAGCTAACAATAAACTGTAACGCAAACCTAACCCTAACCCTAAACCTAACCCTAACCTGTATCTTAACCCTAAACCTAACCTGTCCCGCAACCCTAACCCTATACTAAACTTAACCCTAACCCTAACCCTGACCCAAACCTGTACGATAACCCTAACCCTATCCTAACACTAACCCTACCCTGTCCGTAACCCAAACCCTAACCCTAACCGTGACCTGAACCGTATCCCTAACCCTAACCTTAACCCTAACTCTAAACCTAACCTGTACCCTAACCCTAACCCCAAACGTAACCTCTATGGAAAACCTAACC
The DNA here is from genome assembly GCA_017311455.1 of Otocyon megalotis megalotis. Taxonomy (NCBI): domain Eukaryota; kingdom Metazoa; phylum Chordata; class Mammalia; order Carnivora; family Canidae; genus Otocyon; species Otocyon megalotis. The sequence continues at coordinate 46,239 of JAEUCK010008737.1, read as the reverse complement.
CTAACCCTAACACTAAACCTAACCCTAACCTGTACCGTAACTAACCCTAACCCTAACCACAAACCTTACCCTAAACCTAACCTTAACCCTAACCCTCACCGTAAACGTATCCTAACCTGTACCGTATCCCTAACCATAACTCTAAACACAACCCTAAGCCTTACCCTAACCACTACGGTAACTGTATCACTAAACCTAACCCTAACCCTAACTCTAACCTGTACACTAACCCTAACCCTAACACAAACCCTTCCCTGTACCATAACCATACAACTAACCTAAACCTAACCTGTACCGTAAACCTAACCCTAACCTTAAACCTAACCCACAACTGTACCGCAACCCTAACCGTAACCCTAAACCTAACCCTAACCGTATCCCTTACCTGTAGAGTAACACTAACCCTAACCCTTAACCTAACCTGTTCCGTAACCCTAAACATAAACTTAAACCTATTCCAAACCTATACTGTAACCCTAACACTAACCCTAACCCTAACCTGTACCGTAAACCTAACCCTAACCCTATCCGTAACCTCTACCGTAAACCTAAAGCTAACCCTAACCCTAAACCCAACGCTAACCTACACCGTAACCCTAACCCTAAACTTTACCGTAATCCAAACTTGTTCCGTAAACCTAAACCTAACCCTAACCCTAACCCTAACCCTAACCTGTACCGCAACCCTAACCCTAACACTAACCCTAAACTATACGATAACCCTAACCCTAAACCTAACCCTAACCTGTACCGCAACCCTAAGGCTAACCCTAAACCTAATCCTAACCCTAACCCTGACGCTAACCTGTACGGTAACCTAACCCTAAACATAACCCTAACCCTAACCCTAACCCTAACTCTAACCCTAACCCTAACATGTACCGAAACCCTAACCCTAACCATACCCGTAACCCTAGCCTACAACTATACCACAAACCTTACTGTAACCCTAATCCTAACACTAACCCTAACCATTACCTTACCTGTACCATAACACTAACTCTAACCCTAAACCTAACCTGTATCGTAATCCTAACCCTAACACTTACCCTAACCTTAAATTGTACCGTAAACCTAAATATAGCCCTAAACTTAACACTACCAAGTACCGTAACCCTAACCCTAACCGTTACCTGTACCATAACCCTAACAATAACCTTAACCGTAACTCTAAACCTAACCTGTACCCTAATCCTAAACCTAACACTAACCCTTTGGCAAACCTAAACCTAACCCTAACCTTAACCCTAACCCTAAGCTAAACCGGAACACTAACCCTAACCCTAACCCTAACCCTGACGCTAACCCTAAACCTAACCCTTACCTGTACGGTAACCATACCCCTCACCATAAATCTAACCTGTACCGTAACCCTAACCCTAACTGTAACCCTAACACTAATGCTACCCGTAACACTAACCCACATTGTACCGCATCCCTAACCATAACCCTAATCCTAACGTTAACCGTAAGCCTTACCTGTACCGAAACCCTAACCCTACCCATAAACCTAACCTATACCGTAACCCTAACCCTAACCCTAACAGTAACCCTAAACTTGTCCTAACCCGTACCGTACCCTAATACTACCCCTAAAACTAACCCTAACCTGTACCGTAACCCTAACCCTTACACTAACCCTAAACCTAAACCTAACCCTACCCCTAACCCTAACCTGTACCGTAACCCTAAAACTAACCTTCATCCTAAACCTAACTGGTACCGTAACCCTACCCCTAAACCTAACCCTAACCTGTTCCGTAACCCAAACCCTAACCCTAGCCCATCCCTAACCCTAACCATATCCTGTACCGTAACCCTAACCCTAACCCTCACCCTAAAATGTACCGAAACTTTAACCCTAACCGTAACCGTACCCTTTACACTAAACCACAGCTGTATGGCAACCCTAATCTTAACCCTAACTCTAACCCTAACCGTAACCCTTACCTGTACCGTAAAACTAAACCTAACACTAAACCTATCCTGTACCGCAACTCTAACCCTAACCCTAAACCTAACCCTAGCATGAACCCTAACCCTAACCCTAACTTGTACTGTAACACTAACCATAATCCTAACCCTACCCTGTACCGTAACACTAAACCTAACCCTAACCTGTACTGTAACAGTAACCTAAACCCTCAACCTAACCTCTATACAAACCTAACCCTAACCCTAACATTAACGCTAATCCTAACCTGTACCGTAACCCTAACCCTTACCCTAACCCTACCTATAAACCTAACCTGTACTCTAGCACTAAACCTAACCATAACCACTATGGCAAACCTACCCCTAACCGTAACATTAATTCTAACCGGTACCGTAACACTAACCCTAACCCTAACCCTAAACCTAACCCTAAACCTTACCTGTACCCTAACCCTAACCCTAACCCTAACACTAACCCTAATCCTTAATTGTATCGAAACCATAACCCTAAACCTTACCCTAACCCTAAACCTACCCTGTACAATAACCCTAAACCTAACACTAACCCTAACCTGTACCGTAACCCTAAACCTAACCCTATACATAATCCTAACTCTAACCTATACCGTAACCCTACACTAAACTTAACAGTAACCCTAACTTGTTCCGTAACCCTAACCCTAAACCTAACCCCAACCTGTCCCGTAACCCTATTTCTAAACCTAAACCTAACCATAACCTGTACCGTAACCCTAAACCTAACCCTAACCCTAAACCTAACCCTAACCCTAACCCTAACTCTAACCTGTATGGTAACCATAACCCTAACCCTAACCCTATAACTAACCGGTACGTAACCCTAACCCTAACCCTAATCCTAACCGTAACCCTAACCAGTACCGTATCCCTAACCCTAACCTAAACCTAACCCTAAACTGTACCGTTACCCTAACCCTTAACCTAACACTAACCCTAACCTGTACTGTAACCCTAAACCTAAACCTAACCCTAATGCTAACCTATACCGTAACCCTAACCCTAAACCTGACCGTAACTCTGACTTGTACCATTACCCTAAACCTAACCCTAAACCTAACCTGTACCGTAACCCTAACCCTAAACCTAACCATAACCTGTACCGTAACCCTAACCCTTACCCTGAACCTAACACTAAACATAACGAGTACCGTAACCCTAATCCTAAACCTAAACCTAATGCTAAACTGTACCGTAACCCTAAACCTAACCCTAACCCTAAACCTAACCTGTACCTCAACCCAGCCTTAACCGTAAACCAAAACTTAACCTGTACGGTAACACTAACCCTAAAACTAACCCTAACCTGTACGGTAACCCTAACCCTAACACTAACCCTAACCGGTATCGTAACCCTAAACCTAACCCTAACCATAACACTAACCCTAAACCTAACCCTAACTTGTACTGTAACCCTAACCCTAAACCTAACCCTACCCTGAACCGTAACCCTTACCCTAACCCTAACCATACCCGTAACCCTAACCCAAAACTGTGCGCAACCCTAACCGTAACCCTAACCCTAACCGTAACCTTTAACTGCACCGTAACACTAACCCTAACCCTACACCTAAGCTGTACCGTAACCCTACCTCTAACCCTAAATCTAACCTATACCTTCACTTGTATCGAAAACCTACCCTCTCCCTGACCATAACCTGTACCATAACCCTAACCCTAAAACTTACCCTAAACTGTACCATAACCCTACCTGTAACCCTAACCGTAACCTACAGTAACCCTAACCTTAATCCTAACACTAACACTAACCTCTACCGTAATCCTAACCCTAACACTAGCCTAAAACTAAATTGTCCCGTAACCCTAAACCTAACCCTAACCCTAACACTACACTGTACCGTAACACTAACTTTAACTCTAAACCTAACCTTTACCGTAATCGTAACCCTATCCTTAACCCTAAGTCTAAATTTAAACTGTACCCTAACCCTAACCCTAACCCTAAACTCTATGGCAACCCTAACCCTAACTCTAACACTAACCCTAACCCTAACCTGTACCGTAACACTAACCCTAAACTTTACCCTAAACCTTACCCTAAACCTAACCTCAAACCTAACCCTAACCCAACCCTAACCATAAACGTAACCTAACCTGTACCGGTACCCTAACCGTAACCCTAAACCAACCCTAAGCCTAAACATAACCACTATCGTACACCTAACCCTACCCCTAATCCTAACACTAACCCTAATCCTAATGCTAACCTGTACCGTAACCCTAACCCTAACCATAACCCTAACCTGTACCGCAACCCTAACAAAAAACCTAACCATAACCCTAACCCTAATCTGTATGGTATACCTCACCCTAACCCTAACCCTAAACCTAACCCTAACCCTAACCTGTACCATACCCTAACCCTAAACCTAAACCTACACTGTACCGTAACCCTAACCCTAAAGCTAACACTAAACTGTAACGCAAACCGAACCCTAACTCTAAACCATACCCTAACCTGTATCTTCACCCGAAACCTAACCCTAACCCTAACCTGTCCCGCAATCCTAACCCTACACTAAACCTAACCCTAACCCTAACCCTGACCCAAACCTGTACGATAACCATAACCCTAACCTAACACTAACCCTACCCTGTCCGTAACCCAAACCCTAACCCTAACCGTGACCTGAACCGTATCCCTAACCCTAACCTTAACCCTAACTCTAAACCTAACCTGTACCCTAACCCTAACCCCAAACGTAACCTCTATGGAAAACCTAACCCTAACCCTAACACTAAACCTAACCCTAACCTGTACCGTAACTAACCCTAACCCTAACCACAAACCTTACCCTAAACCTAACCTTAACCCTAACCCTCACCGTAAACGTATCCCTAACCTGTACCGTATCCCTAACCATAACTCTAAACACAACCCTAAGCCTTACCCTAACCACTACGGAAACCGTATCACTAAACCTAACCCTAACCCTAACTCTAACCTGTACCGTAAACCTAAACCTAACCCAAACCCTTACCTGTACCGTAACCATACACCTAACCTAAACCTAACGTCTACCATAAACCTAACCCAAACCTTAACCTAACCCACAACTGTACCGCAACCCTAACTGTAAACCTAAACCTAACCCTAACCGTATCCCTTACCTGTACAGTAACACTAACCCTAACCCTTAACCTAACCTGTTCCGTAACCCTAAACATAACCCTAACCCTAATCCTAACCTATAATGTAACCCTAACACTAACCCTAACCCTAACATGTACCCTAAACCTAACCCTATCCCAAACCCTAAACTCTACCATAACCCTAATGCTAAGCCTAACCCTAAACCCAACGCTAACCTATACCATAACCCTAACCCTAAACCTTACCGTAATCCAAACTTGTTCCGTAAACCTAACCCTAACCCTAACCCTAACCCGAACCCTAAACCTAAACCTATCCTTAACCCTAACCTGTACCGTAACCTTAACCCTAACCCTAAACCTAACCCCAACCTGTACCGTAACCCTAAATCTAACCCTAACCATAACCCTAATGCTAACCTATACACTAACTCTAACCCTAACCCTAAACCTAAACATAACATGTACCGTAACCCTAACCCTTACCCTAACCCTAACCCTAACCCTAACCTTTACCGTAACCCTAACCCTTACCCTAAACTGTACCACAACCCTAACCCTAACCCTAACCCTAAACTATACGATAACCCTAACCCTAAACCTAACCCTAAACTGTACCGCAACCCTAAGGCTAACCCTAAACCTAACCCTAACCCTAACCCTGACGCTAACCTGTATTGTAACCCTAACCATAACCTGTACCGTAACACTAACCCTACCCCTAATCCTAACCCTAACCTGTACCATAACCCTAACCCTAACCGTAACCCTAACCCCAACCCTAACCTGTACCGCAACCCTAACCCTAACCCTAACCCTAACACTAACCCTGACACTAAACTGTATGGTAACCCTACCCCTAACCATAACCCTAAACCTACCCTAACCCTAACCTAACCTGTACCATAACCCTAATCCTAACCCTAACCTTAACCCTAACCCTAACTTGTACCGTAACCCTAACCCTAAACCTAACCCTACCCTGAACCGTAACCCTAACCCTTACCCTAACCCTGCCCGTAACCCTAACCCACAACTGTACCGCAACCCTAACCATAACCCTAACCCTAACCCTAAGCATAAACCTTACCTGTACCGTAACACTAACCCTAACTCTAAACCTAAGCTGTACCGTAACCCTAACCCTAACCTGTAACGTCACCCTAACCCTAACCTTAAATCTAACTATAAACCTAACATGAACCCTAACCATAAAACTAAATCTAAACTCTATGGCAAAACTAACCCTAACCCTAACGCTAACCCTAACCCGAACCTATACCGTAACACTAACACTAACCCTAAACCTGACCCTAACCCTAAACCTTACCTGTACCGTAACCCTAACCCTAACCCTAACCCTAACTCTAACCTCTACCGTACCCCTAACCCTAACCATAATCCTAATCCTAACCTGAACTGTAAACCTAACCCTAACCCTAACTTGTACCATAACCCTAAACCTAACCCTATCCCTAACCCTAACGCTAACCTGTACCATAAACATAACGCTATACCTAACCATAACCCTAACATGTACCGTATCCCTAAATCTAACCCTAACCCTAACTCTACCCTGTACCGTACCATACCACTAATCCTAAATCTACCCTGTTCTGTAACCCTAACCATAACCCTAACTGTAACCCTGACTTGTATTAAAACCATAACACTAACCCTAACCCTACCGTGTACCATAACCATAAACCTAACCCTAACCCTAACCTGTACCATAACCCTAACCCAAACCCTAAACCTAACCCTTCCCCTAACCTATACCTTAACCCTAAAGCTAACCCTAACCCTAACCCTAACGCTAACCTATAACATAACCCAAACGCTACACCTTACCGTAACCCTAAGATTTTCCGTTACCCTAACCCTAACTCTAACACTAAACTGTACTGTAACCTTAAACCTAACCCTACCCCGTACCATGCCCTAACCCTAACCCTAACGTAACCATAACCTCTAATGTAACCCTAACCCTAACTAACCATAACCGTAATTATAATCCTAACCTGTATGATAACCCTAAACCTAAACCTAAACCTAACCCTAAACCTAACCTTAACCCTAACCTCTACTGTAACCCTAACCCTACCCTAAACCTAACCGTAACCTGTACCGTAACCCTAACCCTAACCCTAACATATACCATAACCATAACCCTAACCCTAACCTGTACTGCAACCCTAACCCTAACCCTATCTCTAACCATAAACTGTAAGGTAACCCTAAACCTAACCCTAAACTGTACCGAAACCCTATCCCTAACCCTAACCCTAACCCTAACCCTAACTTGTACCGTAACCCTAACCCTAAACCTAACCCTACCCTGAACCATAATCCTGACCCTACCCGTAATCCTAACCAACAAATGTACCGCAACTCAACCATAACCCTACCCCTAACCGTAACCCTTACCTGTACTGTAACACTGACCCTAACCCTAAATCTAAGCTGTACCGTAACCCTAACCCTAACACTAAAACTAACCTTTACCCTAACCTGTACCGAAACCATAACCCTAACCCTAACCGTAACATGTACCATAACCCTAAACCTGAAACTTACCCTAACCTGTAACATAACCCTTCCTCTAACACTAACGATAACCTGTACCATAACCCTAACTCTAAATCTAACCTCTATGCCAAACCTAACCCTAACCTTAACCCAAATAAACCTAACCCCAACATGTACAGTAACACTAACCTAACCCTAACCCTAACCCTAAACCTAAACCCAACCTGTACCGTAAAACTCACCCTAACCTAACCCTAACCCTAACCTTAATCCTAACCTGTAAGGTAAACCTCACTCTTACCCTCACCCTAACCTGTCCCGTACCCTAACCCTAACCCTAACATTAACCTTACCTGTAACCCTAAACCACACATGTACAGCAACCCTAACCCTAAACCTAACTGTAACCCTAACCCTAACAGTAAAACTTAACTGTACCGTAACACTAACCCTAACCCTAAACCTAACCCTACCCTGAACCATAACCCTAACCCTAAACCTGACCCTACACGTAACCCTAACCCACAATCGTACCGCAACCCTAACCGTAACCTCACCCTAACCGTAACCCTTACCTGTAACGTAAAACTAACCCTAACCCTAAACCTGAGCTGTCCCATGACCATAACCCTAACCCTAAACATATCCCTAACTGTAAACTACCATTACCGTAACAATAACACTAAACCTAAACGTAACCTGTACCGTAACCCTAAACCTAACCATAACCCTTACCCTAACCCTCCTAACATGTACCGTAAGTCTAAACCTAAATGTAACTCTAACCCTAACCTGTACTGTAACCTTAACCCTAACCCTCAAAACAACCTGTACTGTAACCTTAAACCTATCCCTAATCCTAACCCTGATTCTAACCCTAACCCTAAACCTAAACCGAACCCTAACACTAACACTAACCCCTAACCCTAACCCTAACCCTAAACCCTAATCCGTACCCTAACCCTAATCCTAACCTGTATCGTAAGCCTAAACCTAACCCTAACCCTAACCCTAACTGTACTGTAATCCTAACCCTAACCCTCACTGAAACCTGTACCATAACCTTAACCCTAACCCTAATCCTAACCCTCACCCTAACTCTAACACTAACCCCTAAACCTAAACCTAATCCTAACCTCTAACCTAACCCTAACCCTAACCCCTAAACCTAACCCTAACCCTAACCCTAATACTAACCTGTACCGTAACCCTAACCCCTAAGACTAACCCTAACCCTAATTGTACCGTTACCCTAAACCTAACCCTAACCCTAACCCTACCCAGTTCCGTAACCGTAACCCTAACCCTAACCCTAAACCGAACCTGTACCGTAACCCTAAACCTAACCCTAACCTGTACCGTAACCATAACCCTAACCGAATGTAACCATAACCTCTAACGTAACCCAAACACTAACCCTAACCTAACCCTAACCCTAAGCCTAAACCTGTCAGTAATCTGTACGGTAGCCCTAACCCTAACCCTAACCCTAACCTTAACTCATACCATAACCATAACCCTAAACCTAACCTTACCCTGAACCGTAACCCTTATCCTAACCCCAACTTTACACGTAACCCTAAACCACAACTGTACCGCAACGCTAACCGTAACCCTAACTGTAACCCTACCCTAACCGTCACCCTTACCTGTACCCAAACCCTAACCCTAACTCTAACCTGTTCAGTAACCCTAACCCTAACCCTAACCCTAACCCTAACCGTAACTTGTACCGTAACTTAACCCTAACACTAATCCGAAACCTAAATTGTACCGTACCCCTAAACCTAACCCTAACACTAACCCTAACCTTAACGCTAACATATAACGTAACCCTAAACAAAAAACCAAACTGTACCGTAACTTGTACCGTATCCCTAACCCTAACCCTAATGCTAACCTGTACCGTAACCCTACCACTAACCCTAAACTTAAACTGTACTGTAACCCTAACCCTAAACCTAACCCTAACCCTATCTTGTGTCGTAACCGTAATACTAACCCTACACCTAACTCACCTCCTAACCTGTATCCTAACCCTAAATCTAAATCTAACATCTATGTCAAACCTAAACCTAACCCTAATCCTAACACTAACACTAACCCCAACATGTACCATAACACTAACCCTAACCCTAACCCTAAACCTAACCCTAACCTAAACCCAACCTGTACCGTAACCCTCACCATAAATCTAACCCTAAACCAAACCATAACCCTAAACCTAACCTGTACCATAACCCTAACCCTTACCCTCATGCTAACCTGTACTGTAACCCTAACCCTAACCCTAACCCTAATCCTACCGGTAAACCTAAACCACACCTGAACGGCAACCCTAACCCTAACCCTAAGCCTAACACTAACCCTAACCGTAAAACTTACCTGTACTGTAACATTAACTCTAACCCTAAAGTAAACAGTACCGTAAACCTAACCATAAACCTAACTCTAGGGGATCCCTGGGTGGCACAGCGGTTTAGCGCCTGCCTTTGGCTCAGGGCGCGGTCCTGGAGACCCGGGATCAAATCTCATGTCGGGATCCCGGCGCATAGAGCCTGCTTCTCCCTATGCCTATATCTCTGTCTCTGTCTCTGTCTCTGTCTCTCTCTCTCTCTCTCTCTCTGTGTGTGACTATCATAAATAAATAAAAATTAAAAAAAAATAAACCTAACTCTAGCCCTAACCTGTACCGTAACCCTAAACCTAACCCTAACCGTAGCCCTAACCTATACCATAACCCTAACCCTAACCCTCACCCTAACCTGTACCGTAACCTTAACCCTAACCCTAACCCTACCCGTAACCCTAACCCACAACTTTACGGCAACCCTAATCGTAACCCTAACTCTAATCCTAACCGTAACCCTTACCTGTACCGTAACTCTAACCCTAAACCTAACTCTAACAATAACCTGTACCATAACCCTAACCCTAACCCTAACCTGAACCGAAAACTTAACCCTAACCCTAAGCCTAAACTGTACCGTAAACCTAACCCTAACACTAACCCTAACCCTAACTTGTATCGTAACCCTAACCCTAACCCTAACCCTAACCCAAACCCTACGCTGTACCGTAACTCTAATGCTAACCCTAACCCTACCCCTACCCTAAATTGTACCGTAACCCTATACCTAACCCTAACAGTAACCCTAACGCTAACATATACCGTAAACCTAACCCTAAATCTAACCGTAACCTTAACTTGTTCTGTAACCCTATCCCTAACCTAACCCTAACCCTATCCTGTACCGTAATCCTAGCCTTAAAACTGACCTGAACCGTAAACCTATCCCTCACTCTAAACCTAACCATAACCCTAACCCTAACCTGTATGGTAACCCTAACGCTAACCCTAACCTAACCAGTACCGTAACTCTGACCCTAACCCTAACAGTAACTCTATCTTCAACCTAACCTGTACCGAAACCCTAACCCTACCCCCAAACCTAACCCTAAACTGTACTGTAACCCTAAACCTAACCCTAACCCTAACCCTAACCTGTACCATAACCCTAAACCTAACCCTAACCCTAAACCTAATGCTATCCTAAACCGTAACCCTAACCCTAACCTAAACGTAACCATAATTCGTACTGTAAGCCTAACCCTAACCCTAAATCTAAACTTATCCGTAACCTCAACCGTAACCCTAAAACTAACCCTAAGCCTAACCTGTGCCGAAACCCTCACCCTAACCCTAAACCTAACCATCACCTGTACCGTAACCCTAACCCCAACCCTACCCATAACCTGTACCGTAACCCTCACCCTAACCTGTACCGTAACCCTAAAACAAACCCTACCCCTAACCTTAATGCTATCCTATACCGTAACCCTAACCCTACCCCTAATCTAACCCTAACCTGTACCGTTACCCTAACCATAACCCTAAACCCACACCCAACCCTAAACCTAACCTCACCGTAACCCTAACTCTAACCCTAAACCTAACCGTAACCATAACTTGTACCGTAACTCTAGCCCTAAGTCTAAACCGAACGCTAACCTGTACCGTAACAATAATCCTAACACTAACCCTAACCTGTACCGCAACTCTAACCCGAACCCTAACCCTAAACTGTACGGTAACCTTAAACCTAACATAACCATAACATGTACTGCAACTCTAACCCGAATCCTAACCCTAAATGTACGGAAACCTTAACCCTAACCATAACCATAATCTGTACTGCAACCCTAACCCTAACCCTAAACCTAACCCTGACACTAACCTGTACGGTAATCCTACCCCTAACCATAACCCTAAACCTAAACCTAACCCTAAACCTAAACCTAAACCTAACCTGTACCCTAACCCTAACACTAAAACTAACCCTAACCCTAACCCTAACTTGTACCATAAACCTAACACTAAACCTAACCCTATCCCTAACCATAACCCTACACGTAGCCCTAACCCAAAATTGTATCGCAACCCTAACCATAACCATAACACTAACTCTAAATCTAACCTCTATCTCAAACATAAACCTAACCCTAACACTAACCCTAACCCCAACATGTACCATAACACTAACCCTTACCCTTAACCTAACCCTAACCCTAAACCTAAACCTAAACAAAAACTGTACTGTAACCCTCACCCTAAACCTAACCCTAACCCTAACCATAACCCTAACGTGTACCGTAACCCTAATCCTTACCCTCACCCTAAAATGAACTGTAACCCTAACCCTAACCCTAACCCTAACCCTAAACCTACCCGTAACCCTAAACCCAACCCTAACCCTAACCCTAACCCTAACCATAAAACTTACCTGTACCGTAACACTAACCCTAACCCTAAACCTAACACTACCCTGAACCGTAACCCTAACCCTAACCCTAACCCTACCCGTAACGTTAACCCACAACTGTACCGCAACTCTAACCGTAACCCTAACCCTAACTGTAACCCTTACCTGTACAGTAACACTAACCCTAACCCTAAACCTAAATGTACCATAATCCTAACACTAACCCTAAACCTAACCTTTACCTTAACCTGTACCTAAACCCTAACCGTAACCCTAACAATAACCTGTACCATAACCCTACGCCTAACTCTGAACCTAACCTGTACCCTAACCCTAAATCTAAACCTAACATCTATGGCAAACCTAAATTTAACCCTAATCCTAACAATAAAACTAACCCCAACATGTACCATAACATTAACCCTAACCCTAACCCTAACCCTAACCCTAAGCCTAACCTAAACCCAAACTGTACCGTAACCCTCACCATAAACCTAACCATACCCTTAACCCTAACCTGTCACGTAACCCTAACCATTACACTCACGCTAACCTGTACTGTAACCCTAAACCTAACCCTAACCCTAAACCTACCCGTAACCCTAAACCACACCTGTACGGCAACCCTAACCCTAACCCTAACCCTACCTTAACCCTAGAACTAACCCTAACCCTAACCCTAAACCTAAACCTAACCCTCACACTAACCCTAACCCTAAACGTAATCCCAACCTGTACCGTAACCCTCACCCTAAACGTAACCCTAACCTGTACCGTAACCCTAACCCTTACCCTCACGCTAACCTGTACTGTAACCCTAACCCTAACCATAACCCTAAACCTCCCGTAACCCTAAACCACACCTGTACGGCAACCCTAACCCTTACCCTAACCCTAACACTAACCCTATCCGTAAAACTTACCTGTACTGTAACATTAACCTTAACCCTAAAGGTAACCAGTACCGTAAACCTAACCCTAAACCTAACCCTAACCCTAACCTGTACCATAACCCTAACCCTAACCCTCACCCTAACCTGTTCCGTAACCTTAAACCTAACCCTAACCCTACCCGAAACCCTAACCCACAGGTGTACGGCAACCCTAATCGTAACCCTAACTCTAACCCTAACTGTAACCCTTACCTGTACCGTAACTCTAACCCTAAACCTAACCCTAACCCTAACCTGTACCGTAACACTAACCCTAACCCTAACCTGAACCGAAAACTTACCCTAAACCTAAGCCTAAACTGTACCATAAGCCTAACCCTAACACTAACCCTAATCCTAACTTGTATCGTAATCCTAACCCTAACCCTAACCCTACCCTGTACCGTAACCCTAACGCTAACACTAACCCTACCCCTACCCTAAACTGTACCGTAACCCTAAACCTAACCCTAACACTAACGATAACATATACCGTAAACCTAACCCTAAACCTAACCGTAACCCTAACCTGTTCTGTAACCCTATCCCTAACCTAACGCTAACCCTAAACTGTACCGTAATCCTAGCCCTAACACTGACCTGTACCGTAAACCTAACCCTCACTCTAAACCTAACCATAACATTAACCCTAACCTGTATGGTAACACTAACCCTAAACCTAAACCTAACCGGTACCGTAACTCTAATCCTAACCCTAACAGTAACCCTACCTTCAACCTAACCTGTACTGAAACCATTACCCTACGCCTAAACCTTACCCTAACCTGTACTGTAACCCTAAACCTAACCCTAACCCTAACCCTAATCTGTACCGTAACCCTAACCCTAAACCTAACCGTAACCATAATTCGTACCATAAGCCTAACCCTAACCCTAAACCTAAACCAATCCGTAACCTCAACCGTAACCCTAAAACTAACCCTAAGCCTAACCTGTGCCGTAACCCTATCCCTAACCCTAAACCTAACCATCACCTGTACCGTAACCCTAACCCCAACCCTAACCATAACCTATACCGTAACCCTAACCCTAACCTGTACCATAACCCTAAAACTAAACCTACCCCCAACCTTGATGCTATCCTATACCATAAACCTAACCCTACCCCTAAACCTAACCCTAACCTGTACTGTAATCCTAAACCTAAACCTAACCCTACCCCTAACCTGTACCGTAACCCTAACCCTAACCCTAACCATAACCTAATGCTATCCTATACCGTAACCCTAACCCTAAACCTAACCGTAACCATAATTCGTACCGTAAGCCTAACCCTAACCCTAAACCTAAACTTATCCGTAACCTCAAACGTAACCCTAAAACTAACCCTAAGCCTAACCTGTGCCGTAACCCTAACCCTAACCCTAAACCTAACCATCACTTCTACCGTAAACCTAACCCCAACCCTAACCATATCCTGTACCGTAACCCTCACCCTAACCTGTACCGTAACCCTAAAACAAACCCTACCACTAACCTTAATGCTATCCTATACCGTAACCCTAACCCTACCCCTAAACCTAACCCGAACCTGTACCATTACACTAACCATAACCCTAAACCCACACGCAACACTAAACCTAACCTCGCCGTAACCCTACGTCTAACACTAAACCTAACCGTAACCATAACTTGTAACTTAAGCCTAACGCTAACCCTAACCTAATGCTAACCTATACCGTAACCGTAACCCTAACACTAACCGTAACCTGTACCGCAACCCTAACCTGAATCCTAACCCTAAACTGTACGGTAAACTTGACCCTAACCCTAACCATAACCTGTACCACAACCCTAACCCTAACCCTAACACTAACCTGTACGGTAACCCTACCCCTAACCATAATCCTAACCTAACCCTAACCCTTACCCTAACCCTAAACCTCAACCTAAACCTAACCCTAACCTGTACCCTAACCCTAACCATAACACTAACCCTAACCCTAACCCTAACTTGTACCATAAACCAAACACTAAACCTAACTCTATCCCTAACGGTAACCCTACACGTAACCCTAACCCAAAACTGCACCGCAACCCTAACCATAACCGTAACCCTAACCGTAACCCTAACCTGTACCGTAATACTAACCCTAACCGTAACCTAAGCTGTAACGAAACACTAACCTAACCCCAACCGTAACCTGTACCGTAACCCTAACTCTAAATCCAACCTCTATCGCAAACCTAACCCTAACCCTAACACTAACACTAACCCTAACCCCAACATGTACCATAACACTAACCCTAACCCTTAACCTAACCCTAACCCTAACCATAACCCTAAACCTAAACAAAAACTGTACTCTAACCCTCACCCTAAACCTAACCCTAACCATACCCTCACCCTAACTTGTACCATAACCGTAAACCTAACCCTGACACTAAACGTACCCTTATCCGTAAACCACACCTGTACGGCAACCCTAACCCTAACCCTAACCCTATCCCTAACCCTAACCCTTACCATAAAACTTACCTGTACCGTAACACTAACCCTAACCCTAAACCTAACCCTACCATGAACCGTAACCCTAACCCTAACCCTAACCCTACCCGTAACCCTAACCCACAACTGTACCGCAACTCTAACCGTAACCCTAACCCTGACAGTAACCCTAAACCTTACCTGTACTGTAATCGTAACCCTAACAATAACCCTAACCCTAACCCTAACTTGTGCCGTAACCCTAAAACTAAACCTAACACTACCCTGAACCGTAACCCTAACCCTAAGAGTAACCTTACCCGTAATCCTAACCCACAACTGTACCGCAACCCTAACCGTAACCGTAACCCTAACGGTAGCCCTTACCTGTACCGTAACACTAACCCTAACCCGAAACCTAAGCTGTACCATTACCCTAACCCTAAACCTAACCTTTACTGTAACCAGTACCTAAACCCTAACCCTAACCCTAACGGTAACCTGTAACCGTAACCCTAACTCTAAATCTAACCTCTATGGCAAACCTAAACCTAACCCTAACCCTGACACTAACCCTAACCTCAACATGTACCATAACACTAAACCTAACCCTAACCCTAAACCTAAACCCAATCAGCACCGCAACCCTCACCCTAAACCTAACCCTAACCCTAACCTTAATCCTAACCTGTACCGTAACGCTAACCCTTACAGTCACCCTAACCTGTACCGTAACCCTAACCCTAACACTAACACTAACCCTACCCATAACCCTAAACCACACCTGTGCGGCAACCCTAACCCTAACCCTAAGCATAAAACTTACCTGTACCGTAACACTAACCCTAACCCTAAATGTAATCCTTCCCTGAACCGTAACCCTAATCCTAACCCTGACCCTACCCATAACCCTAACCCACAACTGTACTGCAACTCTAGCCTTAACCCTAACCCTAACCCTAACCCTTACCAGTAGAGTAACACTAACCCTAACCATAAACCTAAGCTGTACCATAATCCTAAACCTAACCCTAAATCTAACCTTTACCCTAACCTGTACTGAAACCCTAACCCTAACCCTAACCATAACCTGTACCATAATCCTACCCCTAACTCTAAATTTAACCTGTACCCTAACCCTAAATCTAAATATAACCTCTATGGCAAACCTAAACCTAACCCTAATACTAACACTAACACTAACACCAACATGTATCGTAACACTAACCCTAACCCTAACCCTAACCCTAAACCTAAACGTAAAACTAAACCAAACCTGTACCGTAACCCTCACCCTAAACCTAACCCTAAACATAACACTAAACCTACCCGTAACCCTAAACCACACCTGTACGGCAACCCTAACCCTAACCCTAACCCTAACACTAACACTAACGCTAACCGGAAAACTTACCTGTACTGTAACACTAACTCTAACCCTAAACATAACCAGTATCATAACCCTAACCCTAACCCTAACACTAACCCTTACCTGTACCGTAATCCTAAACCTAACCCTAACCCTAACCCTAAACTCTACGAAAACCCTAACCCTAACCCTAACCTGTATCGTAAACCTAACCCAAACCCCACCCTAAACCTAATGCTATCCTATAACGTAACCCTAACCCTAAACCTAACCGTAACCATAACTTGTATCGTAACCCTAACCCTAACCCTAAACCTAAACTTATCCCTAAACTCAACCGTAACCGTAAAACTAACCCTAACTCTAACCTGTGCCGTAACCCTAAACCTAAACCTAAACCTAACCATAACCTTTACCGTAACCCTAACCCTAACCCTAACAATAAACCTAAACAGTACCATAACCCTAAACATAACCCTAACCATAACCAGTACCGTAACCCTAAACCTAACCTATACAGTAACCCTAAACCTAAACCTAACCTGTACAGTAACCCTAAAACTAACCCTACACCTTACCTTAATGCTATCCTATACCGTAACCCGAATCCTAACCCTAATCGTAAACCTGACCTGTACCGTTACCCTAACAGTAAACCTAAACCTAACCATAACCCTAATCCTAACCACTACCATAACCCTAAACCTAACCCTAACCCTAAACCTAACCCTAACCTGTACCGTAACCCTACACCTAACACTAACCCTAACTTGTACCGTAACCCTAAGCCTAAACCTAACCCTACTCTGAACCGTAACCCTAACCCTAACCCTAACCCTACCCGTAACCCTAACCCACAACTGTACCGCAACACTAACCGTAACTCTAACCCTAACCGTAAACCTTACCAGTACCGTAACACTAACACTAACTCTAAACCTAAGCTGTACCTTAACCCTAAACATATCCCTAAACCTAACCTTTACCCTAACCAGTACCGAAACCCTAACCCTATCTGTGACCATAACCTGTACCGTAACCCTAACCCTAAAACTTACCCTAACCTGTACCATAACCCTAACCGTAACCCTAACTGTAACCTCTACAGTAACCCTAACCCTAACCCTAACACTAACCTGTACCATAACCCTAACCCTAACACTAACCCTAACCCTAAATTGTACCATAACCCTAAACCTAACCCTAACCCTAACACTACACTGTTCCGTAACACTAACTTTAACCCTAACCCTAATCTGTACCGTAATCGTAACCATAACCTTAACCCTAACTCTAAATCTAAAATGTACTCTAACCCTACCCTAACCCTAAACTCTATGGCAAACCTAATCCTAACTCGAACACTAACCCTAACCTTAACCTGTACCATAACACTAACCCTAACCCTACCCTAAACCTTACCGTAAACCTAACCTCAAACCTTAACCTAACCCTGACCCTAACCCTAACTCTAACCGTAAACCTAACCTGTACCGTGATCCTAACCGTAACCCTAAACCCAACCCGAAGCCTAAACCTAACCACTACCATAAATCTTACCCTACCCCTAATCCTAACACTAAACCTAATCCTACTGCTAACCTGTACCGTAACCCTAACCCTAACCCTAACCTCTCCTGTAACCCTAAACCTAACCTTAAATCTAACTATAAACCTAAACTGTACCTTAACCCTAACACTAAATCTAAACTCTATGGCAAATCTAACCCTAACCCTAACACTAACCCTAACCCTAACCAGTACCATAACACTAACCCTAACCCTAACCCTGACCCTAACCCTAAACATTACCTGTACCGTAACCCTAACCCTAACCCTAAACTCTACCATACCCCTAACTCTAACCCTAAACCTAACCCTAACCTCTACCGTAAACCTAACCCTAACCCTAAGTTGTACCATAACTCTAAACCTAACCCTAACCCTAACCCTAATGCTAACCTATACCATAAACCTAACGCTATACTTAACCGTAACCCTAACTTGTACCGTATCCCTAAACTTAACCCTAAACCTAAACCTAACCTGTACCGTAACCCTACCACTAACCCTAAACCTAACCTGTACTGTAACCCTAACAGTAACCCTTACTGTAACCCTAACATGTATTGTAACCATAATACTAACCCTAACCCTACCCTGTACCGTAACCATAAACCTAACCCTAACCTAACCTGTACCACAACCCTAACCCAAACCCTAAATCTAACCCTAACCTATACCGTAACCCTTAATCTAACCCTAACCCTAACCATAACGCTAACATATAATGTAACCCTAACCATAAACCTTACCGTAACCCTGAGTTGTTCCGTTACCCTAACCCTAACCTTAATCCTAACCCTAACACAAACCTAACCCAACCATAACGCTAACCCTAACCCTAACCCTTACCTGTACTGTAACCATACCCCTAACCGTAAACCTAACCTGTACCGTAACCCAAAACCTAACCCTAACCATAACACTAACCTACCCGTAACCCTAACCCACAACTGTACCACAGTCCTAACCGTAACCCTAACTCTAACCCTAACGTAACCCTTACCTATACCGTAACACTCACCCGAACCCTAAACCTAACCTGTAATGTAACCCTAAACATAACCCTAACCCTAACCCTAATCCTAACTGGTACTGTAACCCTCACACTAACCATAACCCTAACCTGTACCGAAACCCTAAACCTAACACTAACCCTACCTTGTACCGTAACCCTAAACCTAACCCTAACCTGTACCGTAACCATAAACCTAACCTTAAACCTAACTATAAACCAAACATGTACCCTAACTCTAAGCCTAAATCTAAACTCTGGCCAACCTAACCCTAACCCTAACCCTAACACTAACTCTAACGTCTACCGTACCCCTAACCCTAACTCTAAACCTCACCCTAACCTGTACCGTAAAACTAACTCTAACCCTAACCTGTACCATAACCCTAAACCTAACCCTATCCCAAACCCTAACATTTAACCTATTCGGTAATCCTAACACTAAACCTAACCGTAACCATAAATTGTACTCTATCCCTAACCCTAAACATAACCCTACCCTGTACCGTAACCGTAACCCTAACCCTAACGCTAACCTCTACTGTAAACCTAACCCAAAACCTAACTTTAACCCTAACCTGTACCGTAAACCTAAAGCTAACCCTAACCCTAACCCTAAAGCTAACCTCTAACGTAACCCTAACTCTAAACCTAACCGTAACCCTAACTTGTTCCGTAACCATAACCCTAACCCTACCCCTAATCCTTACCTGTACCGTAACCCTAACCCTAACCCTAACCTGTACCGTAACCCTAACACTAACCCTAACGTAACCATAACCTCTAATGTAACCCTAACCCTAACCATAACCATAACCTGTATTGTAACCATAAACCTAACCCTAACCCTAACCTGTTCTGTAACCCTAAACCTACGCCGAAACCTAACCCTAACCTGTACCATAACCCTAACCCTATCCCTAACCCTCACCTGTACCATAAACCTAAACCTAACCCTAACACTAACACTAATGCTAACCTATACACTAACCCTAACCCTAAACCTAACAATAACCATAACTTGTACCGTGACACTAACCCTAACCCTAAACCTAAGCTTAACCCTAACCAGTACCATAACCCTAAACCTAACCCTAACCATATCCCTAACCTTTACCGTAACCCTAACACTAAACCTAATGCTAACCTCTACCGTAACAGTACCCCTAACACTAACCCTAACCTGTACCGCAACCCTAACCCTAACCCTAACCCTAACCCTAAACTGTATGGTAACCCTAACCCTAACCCTACCCTAACCAGTAACACAACCCTAACCCTAAAGCTAACCCTAACCATGACACTCACCTGTACGGTAACCCTAACCCTAACCATAACCCCAAACATAATTCTAACCCTAACCCTAACCTGTACCATAACTCTAACCCTTACACTAACCCTAACCCTAACCCTATCTTGTACCGTAACCCTAATCCTAAACCTAACCCTACCCTGAACAGTAACCCTTACCCTAACCCTAACCTTAACCCTACCCGTAAACCTAACCCACAACTGTACCGCAGCCCTCACCGTAACCGCAACACTAACCGTAACCCTTACCTGTACCATAACACTAACCCTAACCCTAAACCTAAACTGTACCGTAACTCTAACCCTAACCCTAAACCTAACCATTACCCTAACCTGTACTGAAACCCTAACCCTATCCCTGACCATAACCTGTACCATAACACTCACCCTAAAAGTTACCCTAACCTGTACCATAACCCTACCCGTATCCCTAACCGTAACCTGTACAGTAACCCTAACCCTAATCATAACCCTAACACTAACCTGAACAGTAACACTAAATTTAACCAAACCCTATCTTATACCGTAATCGTAACCCTAATATTAACCTTAACTCTAAATCTAAACCGTACCCTAACCCTAACCCTAACCCTAACCCTAAACTCTATGGCAAACCTTACCCTAACTCTAACACTAACCCTAACCCTAACCTGTACCGTAACACTAACCCTAACCCTAACCCTAACCGTAAACGTATCCCTAACCTGTACCATAACCCTAACCGTAACCCTATCACTAACCCTAAACCTAACCTGTACTGTAACCCTAGCCCTAACCTTAACCCTAACTTGTATTGTAACCATAACACTAACCCTAACCCTATCCTGTACCGTAACCATAACCCTAACCCTAACCTATACCGTAACCCTAAAACTAACCCTAACCATAACGCTAACCTATAACGTAACCCTAACCCTAAACCTTACCATAACCCTTAGTTGTTCCATAACACTAACCCAACCCCTAACCCTAACCCTAACCTGTACCGTAACCCTAACCCTAACCCTAACGTAACCATAACCTCTAACGTAATCCTAACCTTAACCCTAACCCTAACCATAACCATAACCATACACCTAACATGTATGGTAAACCTAACCCTAAACCTAACCCTAACCCTAACCCTAACCTTAAACCTAACCTGTACCGTAACCCTAACCCTAACCCTACCCCTAAACATAACGTAACCTGTACCGTAACCATAACCCTAACCCTAAACCTTACCTGTACTATAAACCTAAACCTAACCCTCACCCTAACCCCAAAGCTAACCTATACGCTAACCCTAACCCTAAACCTAACCGGAACCATAACTTGAACCGTAATCCTAACCTTAACCCTAAACCTAAGATTAACCCTAACCTGTACCGTAACCCTAATTCTAACCCTAACCCTAACCCTAACCCTAAAATTACTGTAACCCTAACCTTAACCCTAAACCTAATGCTAACCTGTACCATAACCGTAACCCTATCCCTATCCCTAACCTGTGCAACCCTAACACTAACCCTAACACTAACCCTAAACTGTACGGTAACCCTAACACTAAACCTAACCCTAACCTGTACCGCAACCCTAACCCTAACCCTAACCCTAACCCTAACCCTGACACTAACTTGTATGGTAACCCTACCACTAACCATAAACATAACATTAAACCTAACCCTAAGCATAATCCTAACCCTAACCCTAACCTGTACCATAACCCTAACCTTAACACTAACCCTAACCCTAACCCTAACTTTTATCAGAACCCTAACCCTAAACCTAACCCTACCCTGAACCATAACCCTAACCCTAAACCTATCCGTAATCCTAACCCACAACTGTACCACAACCCTAACCGTAAGCCTAACCCTAAGCGTAACCCTTACCTGTACCGTAACACTAACCCTAACCCTAAACATAAGCTGTACCATAACCCTAACCCTAACCCGAACACTAACCTGTACCCTAACCTGTACTGAAAACCTAAACCTAACCCTAACCATATCCTGTACCGTAACCATAACCCTAAAACTTACCCTAACCTGTACCGTAACCCTACCACTAACCCTAACCTTACCCTGTACCGTAACCTTAACCCTAAACCTAACCCTACCCTGAACCATAACCCTAACCCTAACTCTAACGCTACCCGTAACCCTAACCCAGAACTGTACCGCAACCCTAACCGTAACCCTAAACCTAACCATAATCCTTACCTGTACCGTAACCCTAACCCTAACCCTAAACCTAAGCTGTAACGTAAACCTAACCCTAACACTAAACCTAACCTTTACCATAATCTGTACCGAAACCCTAACCCTAACCCTAACCATAACCTGTACCCTATCCCTAACCCTGAAACTTACCCTAAACTTTACCATAACCCTACCGCTAACACTAATGGTAACGTGTACCATAACCCTAACACTAACTCTAACATGTATGGCAAACCTAACCCTAAACCTAACACTAACACCAACCCTAACCCCAACATGTACCGTAACACCCACCCTAACCCTAACACTAACCCTAAAACTAAACCTATAACCAACCTGTACCGTACCCCTCACCCTGAACGTAACACTAACCCTAAACTTAACCCTAACCTGTACCGTAACCCTAACCCTTACCCTCACCCTAACCTGTACCGTAAACATAACACTAACCCAACCCCTAACCCTAAACCACACCTCTACGGCAAACCTAACCCTAAAGCTAACCGTAAGCCTAACCCTAACCATAAAACTTACCTGTACCATAACATTAACCCTAACCCTAAACCTAGCCCTACCCTGAACCGTAACCCTAACAGTAACCATAACCCTACCCGTAAACCTAACCCTCAACTGTACCGCAACCCTAACCGTAACCTAACCCTAACCGTACCCTTACCTGTACCGTAACACTAACCCTAACCCTAAACCTAAGCTGTACCGGAACCCTAAACCTAACCCTAAACCTAAGCCTAAACATAAAACTTACCAGTACCGTAACAATAACCCTAAACCTAAACGTAACCAGTACTATAAACCTAACCCTAACCATAACCATAACCCTAACCCTAACCTGTACCGTAACCCTAACCCTAACGTAACCATAACCTCTAACGTAACCCTAACCTTAACTCTAACCCTAACCCTGGTACTAACCTGTCCGGGTACCCTATCCCTAACCATAACCCTAACCCTAACCCAACCCTAACCTGTACCGTAACCCAAACCTTAACACTAAAACCTAACCCCAACCTTAACTTTTACCGTAACCCTAACCCTAAACCTAACCCTACCCTGAACTGTAACCCTAACCCTAACCCTACCCGTAATACTAACCCACAACTGTACCTCAACCCTAACCGTAAGTCTAACCCTAACCTTAAACCTAACTGTAAACCTAACCTGTACCCTAAACCTAACCCTAAATCTAAACTCTATGGCAAACCAAACCCTAACCCTAACACTAACCCCAACCCTAACCTGTACTGTAACCCTAAACCTAACCCTAACCCTAACCTTAACCATAACCCTAACCCTAACCTCTACCATACCCCTAACCCTAACCATAAACCTAACCCTAACCTGTACCGTAAACCTAACCCTAATCCTAACCTTTACCATAACCCTAAACCTAACCCTATTCCTAACCCACGCTAACCTATTCCGTAAACCTAACCCTAACCCTAACTGTACCCTAACTAGTACCGTATCCGTAACCATAACCCTAACCCTAAACCTAACCTGTACCGTAACCCTACCACTAACCCTAAACCTAACCTGTACTGTAACACTAATCCTAACCCTAACCCTAACTGTAACTTGTATCATAACCATAACTCTAACCCTAACCCTGTTCTGTACCGTAAACCTACCCTGAACCCTAAACCTAACCCTAACCTGTACCATAACCTTAAAGCTAACCCTAACCCTAACGCTAACCTATAACTTAACCCTAACCTAAACCTTACCGTAACCCTAACTTGTTCCGTAACCCTAACCCTAACCATAGCCATAACCCTAAACTGTATGGTACCCTAACCCTAACCCTAACCTTAACCCTAAACTGTACCATAACCCTAACGCTACCCCTAAACCTAACCCTAACCTGTACCGTAACCCTAACCCTAACCCTAACCCTAACCTGTACCGCAATCCTAAACCTAACCCTAACCCTAAACCTTCTGCTAACCTATACACTAACCCTAACCCTAAACCTAACCATAACCATAACCCTAACCCTAACCTCTACCGTAAACCTAACCCGAACCCTAAACCTAACTCTAACCCTGACCTGTACTGTAACCCTAAAACTAACCCTAAACCTAACCCTAACGCTAGCCTATAACGTAACCCTAACCTTAAAACTTACCATAACCTTAAATTGTTCCCTAAACCTAACCCTACCCATATCCCTAAACCTAAACTGTACTGTAACCCTAATCCGAACCCTAACCCTAACTTGTTCGTAACCCTAAACCTAAACCTAATGCTAACCTTTACCATAAGCCTAACCCTAACCCTAACCTGTACCATAAACCTAACCCTAACCCTAACCATAACCAAATCCATAACCATAACCATAACCTGTATTGTAACCATAACCCTAAAACTAACCCTAATCTAACCTTAACCCTAAATGTACTGTAACCATAATCCTACCCCTAAACCTAACCCTAACCTGTACCGTAACCCTAACCCTAACCCTAACACTAACCCTAACCTGTACCCTAAACCTAAACATAACACTAACCCTAACCCTAATGCTAACCTATACACTAAGCCTAACCCTGAACCTAACCGTAACCATAACTTGTACCGTAACCCTAAACCAACCCTAAAACTAAGCTTAACCCTAAAGTGTACCGTAACCCTAAACCTAACCATAACCCTAACCCTAACCTTTAATATAACCCTAACCCTAACCCTAAACCTAATGCTAACCTGTACCGTAACCGTAAACCTAACACTAACCCTAACATGTACCACAACCCTAACCCGAACCCTAACCCTAAACTGTACGGTAAACTTAACCCTAACACTAACCATAAAGTGTACCGCAACCCTAACTCTAAACCTAAAGTTAACCCCAACCCTAACCCTGACACTAACCTGTATGGTAAACCTACCCCTAACCATAACCCTAAACCTAACCCTAATCCTAATCCTAAACCTAAACCTAACCCTAACCTGTAACCTAACCCTAACCCTGACACTAACCCTAACACTAACCCTAACTTGTACCATAAACCTAACACTAAACATAACCCTAACCCTAACCCTAACCCTACCCGTAACCCTAACCCAAAAGTGTACCGCAACCCTTACCGTAACCGTAACCCTAACTGTAACCCTTACCTATACCGTAACACTAACCCTAATCCTAAACCTAAGCTGTACCGAAACACTACACTAACCCTAAACGTAAACTGTTCCATAACCCTAACTGTAAATCTAACCTCAATGGCAAACCTAACACTAACCCCAACACTACACTAACCCTAAACCCAACATGTACCATAACACTAACCCTAACCCTAACCCTCACCCTAACACTAACCCTAAACCTAAATCAAAACTGTACCCTAACCCTCACCCTAAACCTAACCCTAATCCTAAACATAAACCTAACCTGTACCGTAACCCTAACCCTTACCCTCAACCTAAACTGTACCGTAACCCTAAACCTAACCCTAACACTAAACCTACCCGTAACCCTAAACCACACCTGTACGGCAACCCTAACCCTAACCATAAAACTTACCTGTACCGTAACACTAACACTAACCCTAAACCAAACCCTACCCTGAACCGTAACCCTAACCCTAACCCTTCCTGTAACCCTAACCCACAAGTGTACCACAACTCTAACCATAACCCTAACCCTAACCGTAACCCTTACCTGTACCGTAACACTAACCCTAACCCTAAACCTAAGCTGTACTGTAATCCTAACATTAACCCTAAACCAAACCTTTACCCTAAATTACCTAAACTCTAAACCTCACCCTAACCATAACCTGTATCAAAACCCTACCCCTAACTCTGAACCTAACCTGTACCCTAACCCTAAATCTAAATCTAACATCTATGGCAAACCTAAACCTAACCCTAATCCTAAAACTAACACTAACCCCAACATGTACCATAACACTAACCCTAAACCTAACCCTAACCCTAACCCTAAGCCTAAGCGTAACCCTAACCTAAACCAACCTGTACCGTAACCCTCACCCTAAACCTAACCCTAACCCTAACCCTAACATTAACACTAACCCTAACCATAAAACTTACCTGTACTGTAACATTAACCCTAACCCTAAACGTAACCAGTACCGTAAACCTAAAGCTAAACCTATCCCTAACCCTAACCTGTACCGTAACCCTAACCCTAATCCTAACCGTAGACCTAACCTTTTCCATAACCCTAACCCTAACCCTCACCCTAACCTGTACCGTAAACTTAACCCTAGCACTAACCCTACCTGTAACCTTAACCCACAGCTGTACGGCAAGCCTAATCGTAACCCTAACTCTAACCCTAACCGTAACACTTACCTGTACCATAACTCTAACCCTAAACCTAACCCTAACCCTAACCTGTACCATAACACTAACCCTAACCCTAACTTGAACTGAAAACTTAAAACTAACCCTAAGCCTAAACTCTACCGTAAGCCTAACCTTAACACTAACCCTAACCTGTACCGTAACCCTAACCCAAACCTTAATCCTAACCCTAACCCTAACCTGTACCCTAAAACTAACCCTAACTGTACTGTAACCATAAACCTAACCCTAACACTAACCCTAACGCTAACATATACCGTAACCCTAACCCTAAACCTAACCGAAACACTAACTTGTTCTGTAACCCTATCCCTAACCTAACACTAACCCTACCCTGTACCGTAATCCTAGCCCTAACCCAAACCTGTACCGTAAACCTAACCCTAACTCTAAACCTAACCGTAACCTGTACCATAACCCTAACCCTAACCCTAACCCTATCCTAACCCTAAAATGTATGGTAACCCTAACACTAACCCTAACCCTAAACATCACCTTTACCATAAACCTAACCCTAACCCTAACAATAAACCTAACCGGTACCGTAACCCTAAACATAACACTAACAGTAACCCTAAACTTAACCCTAACCTGAACCGTAACCCTAACCCTACACCTATACCTAACCCTAACCTGTACCATAACCCTAACCATAATCCTAACCATAAACTGTACCGTAACCCTAACCCTAACCCTAACCTGTACAGTAACCCTAAAACTAACCCTACCCCTTATCTTAATGCTATCCTATACCATAAACCTAAGCTGTACCGTTACCCTAACAGTAACCCTAAACCCAACCATAACCCTAACCCTAACCACTACCATAACCCTAAACCTACCCTAACCCTAAACCTAACCAGCACCGTAACACTAACCCTAGTCCTAACAGTAACCCTAACCTTAGCCCTAACCTGTACCGTAAACCTAACCCTACCCCTAAACCTAACACTAAACTTTTCTGTAACCCTAACCCTAACCCTACCCCTAAACATAACCTGTCCGGTAAACCTAACCCAAACCATAACCCTAAAGCTAACCGGTACCTAATGCTCACCCTAAACCTAAACCTAACCCTAACCTTAACCCTAACCAGTATCGTAACCCTAATCCTTACCCTCACCCTAACCTGTACCGTAACCCTAACCCTAAACCTACCCGTAACCCTAAACCACAGTTGTATGGCAACCCTAACCCTAACCCTAAACCTAAACCTAACACTAACCGTAACACTTACCTGTACCGTAAAACTAACCCTAACACTAATCCTAACCAGTACCGTAACTTAACCCTAACCCTAAACCTAAACCTAACCTGTACCGTAACCCTAAACCTAGCCCTAACCCTAACCCTAAAATGTAACGAAACCCTAACCCTAACCCTAAATCTAACCTGTACCATAACCCTAACCCTGACCCTAAGCTGTACCGTAACCCTAACCCTAACCATCACCATAACCTGTACCGTAACCCTAACCCTAACCCTACCCGTAAAAACAACCCACACCAGTACAGCAACCCTAATCCTAACCCTAACTCTAACCCTAAATGTAACCCTTACCTGTACCGTAACACTAACCCTAACCCTAAACCTAAGCTGTACTATAACCCGAACCCTAAACCTAACCTATACCGTAACCTGCACTGAAACCCTAACCCTAACCCTAACCGTAACCTGTAACCGTAACCCTAACTCTAAATCTAACTATTATGGCAAACCTAACCCTAACCCTAACCCTAACCCTACCTTGTACCGTAACCCTAACCCTCACACTAACCCTAACCTGTACCGTAACCCTAACCCTCAACTTAACTCTAACTCTAAACCTAACCTGTCCCCTAAACCTAACCCAAACCCTAACCTCTATGGCAAACCTAACGCTAACCCTAACACTAACCCTAACCCTAAACTGTACCGTAACAATAACCCTAACGATAACCCTAAAACTTATCCTAAACCTAACCTTAACCCTAACCCTAACCCTAACCCTAACCTGTACCGTAATCCTAACACTAACCCTAACCCTAACTATGAACCTAACATGTACCAATACCTAACCCTAAACCTAACCTCTATGGCAAACTTAAACCTAACCCTAACCCTAACCCTAACCCTAACCTGTACCGTAACACTAACCCTAAACCTGACCCGAACCCTAAACCTAAACCTTATCTGTACCGTAACCCTAACCATAACACTAACCCTAACCCTAACCCTAACTTGTATCGTAACCCTAACACTAAACTTAACCCTACCCTGAACCGTAACCCTAACACTAAACCTAACCCTACCCATAATCCTAACCCACAACTGTACCGCAACCCTAACCGTAACCATAATCCTAACCGTAACCCTTACCTGTACCGTAACACTAACCCTATCCCTAAACCTAAACTGTACCGTAACCCTAACCCTAAACCTAACTTTACCCTAACCTGTACCGAAACCCTAACCCTAACCCTAACCATAACCTGTAACCGTAACCCTAAGTCTAAATCTAACCTCTAAGGCAACCTAAACCTAACCCTAACCCTAAACCTACACCCAACCTGTACCATAACCCTCACCCTAAACCTCACCCTAACCCTAATCTTAACCCTAACCTGTACCGTAAACCTAACCCTTACCGTCACCCTAACCTGTACCGTAACGCTAACCCTAACCCTAACACTAACACTACCCGCAAACCTAAACCACACTTGTATGGCAACCCTAACCCTAAACCTAACCCTAACCCTAACGCTAACCCTAACCCTAACCATAAAACTTCCCCGTACCGTAACACTAACCCTAACCCTAAACCTAATCCTACCCTGAACCGTAACCTAATCCTAACCATAACCCTACCCATAACCCTAACCCACCACCTTACCTCAACTCTAACCGTAACCCTAACTCTAACCGTAACCCTTACCTGTACAGTAACACTAACCATAACCCTAAACCTAAGCTGTACCATAATCCTAACCCTAACCCTAAACCTAACCTTTACCCTAAGCTGTACCGAAACACTAACCCTAACCCAAACCATAACCTGTACCATAATCCTACCCCTAACTCTAAACCTAACCTGTACCCTAACCCTAAATCTAAATCTAACCTCTATGGCAAACCTAAACCTAACCCTAATCCTAACACTAACACTAATCCCAACATATACCATAACACTAACCCTAACCCAACCCTAAACCTAAACCTATACCCAACCTGTACCGTAACCCTCACCCTAAACCTAAACCTAACCCTAATCCTAATACTAAACCTAACCGTAACCTGTACCGTAACCCTAACCCTTACCCTCACCCTAACCTGTACTGTAAACCTAACCCTAAACCTAAACCTACCCGTAACCATAAACCACACCTGTACGGCAATCCTAACCCTAACCCTAACCGTAAAGCTTACCTGTACTGTAACACTAACCCTAACCCAAAACGTAACCAGTAGCGTAACCCTAACCCTAACCCTAACCCTAAATAACCCTAACCTGTACCGTAATCCTAAACCTAACCCTAACCCTTACCCTAAACTCTACCGAAACCCTAAACTAGATGAGGGGCAAGATGGAGGAAGTGTAGGATCCCCAAATCACCTGTCCCCACCAAATTACCTAGAAAACCTTCAAATCATCCTGAAAATCTACGAATTCGGCCTGAGATTTAAAGAGAGACCAGCTGGAACGCTACAGTGAGAAGAGTTCGAGCTTCTATCAAGGTAGGAAACCGGGGAAAAAGAAATAAAGAAACAAAAGGCATCCAAGGGGGAGGGGCCCCGCGAGGAGCCGGGCTGAGGTCGGGGCGAGTGTCCCCAGGACAGGAGAGCCCCGTCCCGGAGGAGCAGGAGCTGCACCAACCTTCCCGGGCGGAAAGGGGCCCGCAGGGAGTTAGAGCAGGACCCGGGAGAGTGGGGATGCCCTCGGGCTCCCGGGGACACTAACAAGCACTTGCGGCGCGCGCAGGAGAGTGCACCGAGCTCCCTGAGGGCTGCAGCGCATGGCGGGACCCAGAGCAGCTCGGAGAGCTCGGGCAGCGGCTCCGCGGAGGGGGCTGCGCGGCTCAGGGAGCAGCTCGGTGGCGGCGGCTCCCGCAGAAGAGGCTCCGTGCGGAGGGGGCTGTGCGGCTCCGGGAACAGCTCCGAGGGGCTCGGGCGGCGGCTCCGCGGAGAGGCGGCTGTGCCACCGGGAGCGCGAATCCAACAGCGCAGCGCCGGGAGCACAGCTCAGGATCCGGCCTCCCCCAGGACAGGCAGAGGCCGGGAGGGCCCAGGACAGCAAGGACGCTCCTGCTCAGAGCTGAGCGGATCAGCGGCCCCGCCCCCGAGCCTCCAGGCCCTGCAGGTGGAGAGCTCCCCTCTCTGCTCTCCGCAGTTCCTGCTGGGGCCAAAGCAAGGTTTCCGGAGCTGCTGCAGCAACTGGGGCCATTCCTCCAGGGGCCTCACGGGGTAAACAACCCCCACTGAGCCCTGCACCTGGCAGCGAGGAGCGGAGGAGCTCCCCCATGTGCTAACACCTGAAAATCAGCACAACAGGCCCCTCCCCCAGAAGACCAGCCAGAAGTTCCAGGGAAAGTCAAGGGACTTAAGTATACAGAATCAGAAGATACTCCTCTGTGGTTTTTTTTTTCTTTTCTTTTTTCTTTTCTTTTTCTTTTTCTTTTCTTTTTTTCTTTTTGATTCCTGATTGCTTCCCCCACCCCCTTTTTTTCACCTCTTTCTTTTTCTTTCTCTTTTTCTTCTCTTTTTTCCTTTTTTCTTCCCTTTTTTTTCTTTTTCTTCTTTCTTTCCTTCTTTCTCTCCTCTTTTATTCTCCTTTTCCCAATACAACTTGTTTTTGGCCACTCTGCACTGAGCAAAATGACTAGAAGGAAAACCTCACCTCAAAAGAAAGAATCAGAAAAGTCCTCTCTCCCACAGAGTTACAAAATCTGGATTACAATTCAATGTCAGAAAGCCAATTCAGAAGCACTGTTATACAGCTACTGGTGGCTCTAGAACAAAGCATAAAGGACTCAAGAGACTTCATGACTGCAGAATTTAGATCCAGTCAGGCAGAAATGAAAAATCAATTGAATGAGATGCAATCCAAACTAGAAGTCCTAACGACGAGGGTTAACGAGGTGGAAGAACGAGTGAGTGACATAGAAGACAAGTTGATGGCAAAGAGGGAAACTGAGGAAAAAAGAGACAGACAATTAAAAGACCATGAAGACAGATTAAGGGAAATAAACGACAGCCTGAGGAAGAAAAACCTACGTTTAATTGGGGTTCCCGAGGGCGCCGAAAGGGACAGAGGGCCAGAATATGTATTTGAACAAATCCTAGCTGAAAACTTTCCTAATCTGGGAAGGGAAACAGGCATTCAGATCCAGGAAATAGAGAGATCCCCCCCTAAAATCAATAAAAACCGTTCAACACCTCGACATTTAATAGTGAAGCTTGCAAATTCCAAAGATAAAGACAAGATCCTCAAAGCAGCAAGAGACAAGAAATCCCTGACTTTTATGGGAAGGAGTATCAGGGTAACAGCAGACCTCTCCACAGAGACCTGGCAGGCCAGAAAGGGCTGGCAGGATATATTCAGGGTCCTAAATGAGAAGAACATGCAACCAAGAATACTTTACCCAGCAAGGCTTTCATTCAAAATGGAAGGAGAGATAAAGAGCTTCCAAGACAGGCAGGAACTGAGAGAATATGTGATCTCCAAACCAGCTCTGCAAGAAATTTTAAGGGGGACTCTTAAAATTCCCCTTTAAGAAGAAGTTCACTGGAACAAGGACTAAATAGATATCATGATGACACTAAACTCATATCTGTCAATAGTAACTCTGAACGTGAACGGGCTTAATGACCCCATCAAAAGGTCGCAGGGTTTCAGACTGGATAAAAAAGCAGGACCCATCTATTTGCTGTCTACAAGAGACTCATTTTAGACAGAAGGACACCTACAACCTGAAAATAAAAGGTTGGAGAACCATTCTCCATTCAAATGGTCCTCAAAAGAAAGCAGGGGTAGCCATCCTTATATCAGATAAACTGAAATTTACCCCAAAGACTGTAGTGAGAGATGAAGAGGGACACTATCTCATACTTAAAGGATCTATCCAACAAGAGGACTTAACAATCTTCAATATATATGCCCCGAATGTGGGAGCTGCCAAATATTTAAACCAATTAATAACCAAAGTGAAGAAATACTTAGATAATAATACACTTATACTTGGTGACTTCAATCTAGCTCTTTCTACCCTCGATAGGTCTTCTAAGCACAACATCTCCAAAGAAACGAGAGCTTTAAATGAGACACTGGACCAGATGGATTTCACAGATATCTACAGAACTTTACATCCAAACTCAACTGAATACACATTCTTCTCAAGTGCACATGGAACTTTCTCCAGAATAGACCACATATTGGGACACAAATTGGGTCTGAACCGATACCAAAAGATTGGGATCGTCCCCTGCATATTCTCAGACCATAATGCCTTGAAATTGGAAATTGAATCGCAACAAAAAGTATGGAAGGACGTCAAACACGTGGAGGCTAAGGAACACCCTGCTAAAAGATGAAAGGGTCAACCAGGAAATTAAGGAAGAATTAAAAAGATTCATGGAAACTAATGACAATGAAGATACAACCGTACAAAATCTTTGGGATGCAGCAAAAGCAGTCCTAAGGGGGAAATACATCGCAATACAAGCATCCATTCAAAAACTGGAAAGAACTCAAATACAAAAGCTAACCTTACACTTAAAGGAGCTTGAAATGAAACAGCAGATAGACCCTACGCCCAGAAGAAGAAGAGAGTTAATTAAAATTCGAGCAGAACTCAATGAAATTGAGACCAGAAGAACGGTGGAACAGATCAACAGAACCAGAAGTTGGTTCTTTGAAAGAATCAATAAGATAGATAAACCATTAGCCAACCTTATTAAAAAGAAGAGAGAGAAGACTCAAATTAATAAAATCATGAATGAGAAAGGCGAGATCACTACCAACACCAAGGAAATATAAACGATTTTAAAAACATATTATGAACAGCTATACGCCAATAAATTAGGCAATCTAGAAGAAATGGACGCATTCCTGGAAAGCCACAAACTACCAAAACTGGAACAGGAAGAAATAGAAAACCTGAACAGGCCAATAACCAGGGAGGAAATTGAAGCAGTCATCAAAAACCTCCCAAGACACAAGAGCCCAGGGCCAGATGGCTTCCCAGGGGAATTCTATCAAACGTTTAAAGAAGAAATCATACCTATTCTACTAAAGCTGTTTGGAAAGATAGAGAGAGATGGAGTACTTCCAAATTCGTTCTATGAGGCCAGCATCACCTTAATTCCAAAACCAGACAAAGACCCCACCAAAAAGGAGAATTACAGACCAATATCCCTGATGAACATGGATGCAAAAATTCTCAACAAGATACTAGCCGATAGGATCCAACTGCACATTAAGAAAATTAATTTTAAGAATTTTAAAAAAGAAAACCATATCTGGGGGCATCACAATGCCAGATTTCAGGTTGTACTACAAAGCTGTGGTCATCAAGACAGTGTGGTACTGGCACAAAAACAGACACATAGATCAATGGAACAGAATAGAGAACCCAGAAATGGACCCTGAACTTTATGGTCAACTAATATTCGATAAAGGAGGAAAGACTATCCATTGGAAGAAAGACAGTCTCTTCAATAAATGGTGCTGGGAAAACTGGACATCCACATGCAGAAGAATGAAACTAGACCACTCTCTTTCACCATACACAAAGATAAACTCAAAATGGATGAAAGATCTAAATGTGAGACAAGATTCCATCAAAATCCTAGAGGAGAACACAGGCAACACCCTTTTTGAACTCGGCCACAGTAACTTCTTGCAAGATACATCCACGAAGGCAAAAGAAACAAAAGCAAAAATGAACTATTGGGACTTCATCAAGATAAGAAGCTTTTGCACAGCAAAGGATACAGTCAACAAAACTCAAAGACAACCTACAGAATGGGAGAGGATATTTGCAAATGACGTATCAGATAAAGGGCTAGTTTCCAAGATCTATAAAGAACTTCTTAAACTCAACACCAAAGAAACAAACAATCCAATCATGAAATGGGCAAAAGACATGAAGAGAAATCTCACCGAGGAAGACATAGACATGGCCAACATGCACATGAGAAAATGCTCTGCATCACTTACCATCAGGGAAATACAAATCAAAACCACAATGAGATACCACCTCACACCAGTGAGAATGGGGAAAATTAACAAGGCAGGAAACAACAAATGTTGGAGGGGATGCGGAGAAAAGGGAACCCTCTTACACTGTTGGTGGGAATGTGAACTGGTGCAGCCACTCTGGAAAACTGTGTGGAGGTTCCTCAAAGAGTTAAAAATAGACCTGCCCTACGACCCAGCAATTGCACTGTTGGGGATTTACCCCAAAGATACAGATGCAATGAAACGCCGGGACACCTGCACCCCGATGTTTCTAGCAACAATGTCCACAATAGCCAAACTGTGGAAGGAGCCTCGGTGTCCATCGAAAGATGAATGGATAAAGAAGATGTGGTTTATGTATACAATGGAATATTACTCAGCCATTAGAAACGACAAATACCCACCATTTGCTTCAACGTGGATGGAACTGGAGGGTATTATGCTGAGTGAAGTAAGTCAATCGGAGAAGGACAAACAGTGTATGTTCTCATTCATTTGGGGAATATAAATAATAGTGAAAGGGAATATAAGGGAAGGGAGAAGAAATGTGTGGGAAATATCAGAAAGGGAGACAGAACATAAAGACTCCCAAATCTGGGAAAAGAACTAGGGGTGGTGGAAGGGGAGGAGGGCGGGGGGTGGGGGTGAGTGGTGACGGGCACTGAGGGGGACACTTGACGGGATGAGCACCGGGTGTTATTATGTATGTTGGTAAATTGAACACTAATAAAAAATTAATTAAAAAAAAGAAATTAAATAAGATCATGTCAAAACTAAAAAAAATAAATAAATAACACTAACCGTAACCCTAAACTTTACCGTAACACTAACCCTAACCCTAAACCTAACCCTAACCTATACCGTAACTCTAACCTAACCCTAAACCTAACACTAACCTGTACCGTAACCCTAAACCTAACTCTAACCCTAACCCTAACCCTAATGCTATCCTATACCATAACCTAACCCTAAACCTAAACATAACCATAACTTGTACCATAACCCTAACGCTAACCCTAAACCTAATCTTATCCCTAACCTCAACCGTAACCCTAAAACTAACCCTAACCCTAACCTGTGCCGTAACCCTAACCCCAAACCTACCATAACCTATACCGTAACCCTAAACCTAACCCTAAACCTAAAACTAACCGGTACCGTAACGCTAACCCTAACCCTAACAGTAACCCTAACCTTAACACTAACCTGTATCGTAAACCCTAACCCTAACCCTAAACCTAACCTACTACGTAACCCTAACCCTAACCCTGACACTAACCTAACCGTAACTCTAAACATAACCGTAAACCTAAACCTTACCGGTACCGTAACCCTAACCCTAACACTAACAGTAACCCAAAACTTAACACCTAATCTGTACCATAACCCTAACCCTAACACCATAACCCTCACCCTTCCCCTAAACATAACCCTAACCAGTACCCTAACCCTAAGCTAACCCTAACCATAACCATAACCTGTATCGTAACCCTAACACAAACCCTAAACCTAAAACTAACTGATACCATAACCCTAACCCTAACACTAACAGTAACACTAACGTTAACCCTAACCTGTACCGGAAGCCTAACCCTACCCCTAAACCTAACCCTAACCTGTACCGTAACCCTAACCCTAACCCTAACCCTAACTGGTACCGGAACCATAAACCTAAACCTAACCATAATGCATTCCTATACCGTAACCCTACCCTAACCCTAACCCTAACCCTAAACTTTACAGTTACCCTAACCGTAACCCTAAACAAAACCCTAACCCTAACCCTAAACTAAACCCTAAACTGTACC
The DNA here is from genome assembly GCA_017311455.1 of Otocyon megalotis megalotis. Classification (NCBI taxonomy): domain Eukaryota; kingdom Metazoa; phylum Chordata; class Mammalia; order Carnivora; family Canidae; genus Otocyon; species Otocyon megalotis. The sequence goes on along the minus strand of JAEUCK010008737.1, from coordinate 8,652 downwards.
GTAACCCTAACACTAACGCTAACCCTAAACCTAACCCTTACTTAAACCGTAACCCTAACCATAAACCTAACACTAACCTTTACCGTAACCCTAACCCTAACACTAACCCTAACCCTAAACCTAACTCGTACCGGAACCCTAACCATAATCCTAACCTGTACCGTAACCCTAACCCTAACCTGTACCGTACCTTACCACTAACCCTAAACCTCACCTGTCCTGTAACCCTAACCCTAACCCTAAACCTATCTAGTATTATAACCATAACATTAACCGTAACCCTACCCTGTAGTTAACCATAACCCTAACCCTCACCCTAACCTGTACCATAACCCTAACCCGAACCCTAAACCTAACCCTAACCCTAACCTATACCGTAACCCTAAAGCTAACTCTAACCTTAACGATAACCTATAATGTAACTCTAACCCTAAATATTTCCGTAACCCTAAGTTGTTCCATAACCCTAAGCCTAACCGTAACCCTAACCGTAAACCTTACCTGTACCGTAACACTAACCCTAACCCTAAACCTAAGCTGTTCCGTAACCCTAACCCTTAACCTAACCTTTACCGTAACCTGTACCGAAACCCTAACCCTTACCCTAAAAGTAACCTGTAACCGTAACCCTAAGTCTAAATCTAACCTCTATGGCAAACCTAACCCTAACCCTAACACTAACCTTAACCCTAAACCTAAACCCAACCTTTAACGTAACCCTCACCCTAAACCTAACCCTAGCCCTAACCTTAACCCTAACCTGTATCGTAAACCTAACCCTTACCCTCACCCTAACCTGTACCCTCACCGTAACCCTAACCCTAACACTAACCCTACCCGCAAACCTAAACCACACCTGTACGGCAACCCTAACCCTAACCCTAACCCTAAAAATAAAACTTACCTGTACCGTAACACTAACAGTAACCCTAAACCTAATCTTACCCTGAAACGTAACCCTAATCCTAACACTAACCCTACCCATAACCCTAACCCACCACTGAAGCGCAACTCTAACCGTAACCCTAACGCTAACCATAACCCTAACCTGTACAGTAACACTAACCCTAACTCTAAACCTAAGCTGTACCATAATCCTAACCCTAACCCTAAACCTAAACTTTACCCTAACCTATACCGAAACCCTAACCCTAACCCTAACCATAACCTGTACCATAACCCTACCCGTAACTCTAAAACTAACCTGTACCCTAACCCTAAATCTAAATGTAACCGCTATGGCAAAAATAAACCTAACCCTAATCCTAACACTAACACTAACCCCAACATGTACCGTAACACTAACCCTGACCCTAATCCTAACCCTAACCCTAACCCTAACCCTAACCCTAAACCTAAACCAAACCTGTACCATAGCCCTAACCCTAAACCTAAAACTAAACCTAATCCTAATACTAAACTTAACCCTAACCTGTACCGTAACCCTAACACTTACCCTCACCCTAACCTGTACTGTAACCCTAACCCTAACCTTAAACCTACCCATGAACCTAAACCACACCTGTCCTGCAACCCTAACCCTAACCCTAACCCTAACCGTAAAACTTACCTGTACTGTAACACTAACCCTAAACCTAAATGTAACCAGTACCGTAACCTAACCCTAACCCTAACCCTAACGGTAGCCCTAACCTGTACCATAACCCTAACCCTAACCCTCACCCTAATCTCTACCGTAACCTTAACCATAACCCTAACCCTAACCCTAACCCGTAACTCTAACCCACAGCTGTATGGCTACCCTAATCATAACCCTAACTCTAACCCTAACTGTAACCCTTACCTGTACCGTAACACTAACCCTAACCATAGCCTAACCTGTACCGTAATTCTAAACCTAATCTAACCCTAACCCTAACCTGTACCGTAACCCTAACCCTAACCCTAACCTGAACTGAAAACCTAACCCTAACCCTAACTTGTATCGAAACCCTAAGCCTAACCCTAATGCTAACCCTTACCCTAACCTTACCCTGTACCGTAACCCTAACGCTAACCCTAACCCTACCCCTACCCTAAACTGTACCGTAACCCTAAACCTAACCCTAACACTAACCCTAACGCTAACATATACCGTAACCCAGCCCTAAACCTAACCGAAACACTAATTTGTACTGTAACCCTAACCCTATCCTAACTCTAACCCTAAACTGTACCGTAATCCTAGCCCTAACCCTAACCGGTACTGTAAACCTAACCCTAACTCTAAACGTAACCATAACCTGTACCATAACCCTAACCCTAATCCTAACCATAAACTTAACCATAAACTGTATGGTAACCCTAACCCTAACACTAAACCTAAACCTAACCGGTACCGTAACTCTAACCGTAACCATAACCTTAATCCTAAACTGTGCCGTAACCCTAACCCTACCACTAAACCTAACCCTAACCTGTACTGTAACCCTAACCCTAACCCTAACCCTAACCTGTACGTAGCCCTAAACCAAACCCTAACCCTACTCCTAATGCTATCCTATACCGTAACCCTAACCCTAAACCTAACTGTAACCATAACTTGTATCGTAACCCTAACCCTAAACCTAAACCTAAACTTATCCCTAACCTCAAACATAACCCTAAAACTAACCCTAATCCTAACCTGTGCCGTAACCTTAACACTAACCCTAAACCTAACCATCACCTGTACCGTAACCCTAAACCTAACCCTAACTATAACCCTAACCTTAACCCTCAGGTGTACCATAACACTAACCCTACACCTAAACCTAACCCTAACCTGTACCGTAACCCTAATCATAACCCTAACCATAACCTGTACCGTAACCCTAAACCTAACCCTAACACTAACCCTAACGCCAACCTATACTGTAACCCTAACCCTAAACCTAACCGTAACGCTATCTTGTTCTGTCACCCTAACCCTAATCTAACCCTAACCCTAACCTGTACCGTAACCCTAACCATAACCCAACCTGTACCGTATACATAACCCTAACTCTAAACCTAACCATAACCTGTACCATAACGCTAAGCCTAACCCTAACCATAACCCTAAACCGAACCAGTACCGTAACTCTAACCCTAACCCTAACAGTAAGCCTAACCTTAACACTAAACTTTAACGTAACACTAACCCTAACCCTAAACCTAACCCTAACCTGTACCGTAACTCTAACCCTAACCCTAACTCTAACCCTAACCTGTACCGTAACCCTAAACCTAACACTAACCCTAACCCTAATGCTATCCTATACCGTAAGCCTAACCCTAAACCTAAACATAACCATAACTTGTACCGTAAACCTAACCTAACCCTAAACCTAAACTTATCCCTAACCTCAACCGTAACCCTAAACTTAACCCTAACCCTAACCTGTGCCGTAACCTTAACACTAACCCTAAACCGAACCATAACCTGTACCCTAAACCTAAAACTAATTCGAACCGTAAACCTAACCCTAACCCTAGCAGTAACCCTAACCTTAACCCTAACCTGTACCGTAACACTAACCCTACCCCTAAACCTAACCCTAACCTATACCCTAAACCTAATGTTAACCAGAACCAGAACCATAACCTGTACCGTAAACCTAACACTAACCCTAACACTAAACCTAACCGGTACCGTAACCCTAACCCTAACCCTAACAGTAACCGTAACCTTAACCCTAACCTGTACTGTAAGCCTACCGCTACCCCTAAACCTAACCCTAACCTGTACCGTAAACCTAACTCTAACCCTAACCTGTACCGGAACCCTAAACCTAACCCTAATCATAATGCTATCCTATACCGTAACCCTAAACCTAACAATAACCGTAACCCTAAACTATACCGTTACCCTAACCATAAGCCTAAAAAAAACCCTAACCCTAAACCTAACCACTACCGTAACCCTAACCCTAACGAACCCTAACCCTAAACTTAACCCTAAACTGTACCATAACCCTAACAGTAATGCTAACCCTAAAAGTAACCCTTACTTAAACCGTAACCCTACCCCTAAACCTAACACTAACCTGTACCATAACCCTCACCCTAACGCTAAACCTAACCCTAACTCTAACCTGTACCGTAACACTAAACCTAACACTAAACCTAACCCTAACCCTAACTCATACCGTAACCCTAACCATAATCCTAACCCTCCCCTGTACCGTAACACTAACCCTAACCCTAAACTTAACCCTAACCTGTACCAGAACCCTAAACCTCACCCTAAGCCTAACCCTAACCTGTAAGGCAACCCTAACCCTAACCCTAACCTGTACCACAAACCTAACCCTAACCCTAACCCTAACCCTAACCCTAACCCTAACTGTACCGTAAGCCTAAACCTAACCCTAAACTTAACCATAAACTGTACCGAATCCCTAACTCTAACCCTCACCCTAACCTGTACCATAACCCTAACCCTAACCCTAACGATAACCATAAACATAAACTGTACCTTAACCCTAAACCTAACCCTAACACTAACCCTACGGGTAACCTGTACCGTAAACCTAACCCTAAACCTAACAGTAATTCTAACTTGTTCTGTAACCCTATCCCTAGCCTAACCCTAACCCTAACCTGTACCGTAACCCTAACCCTAATCCTTACCTGTACTGTAAACCTAATCCTAACTCAAATCCTAACCATAACCTGTACCATAACCTTAAGCCTAACCCTCACCCTAACCCTAACCCTAAACCGAACCGGTACCGTAACTCTAACTGTAACCCTAACCCTAATGCTATCCTATACCGTAACCCTAACCCTAAACCTAAACATAACCATAACTTGTACTGTAACCCTAAACATAACCCAAAATCTAATCTTATCCCTAACCTCAACCATAACCCTAAACCTAAACCTAACCATAACCTGTGCCGTAACACTAACCCTAACCCTAAACCTAACCATAACGTGTACCGTAACCCTAAACCTAACCCTAAACCTAAACCTAACAGGTACCAAAAAAGTAACCCTAACACTAACAGTAACCCTAACCTTAACCCTGATCTGTGCCGTAACCCTAACCCTATCCCTAAACCTAAACCTAACCTGTACCCTAACCCTAAAGCTAACCCTAACCCTAACCATAACCTGTACCGTAAGCCAACACTAACCCTGAACCTAAATCTAACCGGTACCGTAACCCTAACCCTAACCCTAACAGTAACAATAACCTTAACCCTAACCTCTACCGTAAGCCTAACCCGACCCCTAAACCTAACCCTAACCCTAACCTGTACCGTTTCCCTAACCCTAACCCTAACCTGTACCGGAATCCTAAACCTAACCCTAACCATAATGCTCTCCTATACCGTAACCCTAACCCTAACCCAAACCATAACCCTAAACTGTACCATTACCCTACCCGAACCCTAAACAAAACCCTAACCCTAACCCTAACCACTACTGTAAGCCTAACCCTAACCCTAAACTTAACCCTAAACTGTACCATAACCCTAACACTAACGCTAACCCTAAACCTAACCCTTACTTAAACCCTAACCCTAACGCTAAACCTAACACTAACCTGTACCGTAACCCTAACCCTAACGCTAAACCTAACCCTAACTCTAACCTGTACCATAACACTAAGCCTAACACTAACCCTAACACTAACCCTAACTCGTACCTAACCCTAACCAGTACTGTAACCCTAAACCTTACCCTCACCCTAACCTGTACCGTAACCCTAACCCTAACACTAAACCTAACCCTAATCCTAACCTGTAATGTAACCCTAACCCTAACCCTAACCCTAACCTGTACAGTAACCGGAACACAAACCCTAAACCTAACCATAACCTGGACCGTAACCGTAACCCTAACCTTAACACTAACCCTAACCTCTACCGTAACCTTAAATCTAACCCCAACCCTAATGCTAACTTGTACCGTAACCCCAAGCCTAACCCTTACCTGTACGGGAAACCTAACCCTAACCCTAATGGTAACTCTACCCGGTAAGGTAACCCTAACCCTAAACCTAACCCTAAACTGAACCGCAAACCTAGCCGTAACCCTAACAAAACGCTAACCCGAGCACTGACACTAACCTGTATGGTAACTCTAACCATAACGCTAACCCTCACCCTAACCCGAACCTGTAACGTAACCCTAACCCTAATCCTAACGCTAACCTGTACTGTAACCCGAACACTAACCCTAAACCTAACCATAACCTGTACCTTAACCATAACCCTAAACAACGCTAACCCTAACCTGTACCCTAACCCTAAACCTGACCCCAACCCTAATGCCAAACTGTACCGTAACCCTAACCCTAACCCTAACCCTAACCTACACCGCAACCCTAACCCTAACCCTAATCCTAACCCTAACCCGTACGGTAACCCTAAATCTAACCCTACCCCTAGGGAGGAGGGGCAAGATGGAGGAAGTGTAGGATCCCCAAATCACCTGTCCCCACCAAATTACCTAGAAAACCTTCAAATCATCCTGAAAATCTACGAATTCGGCCTGAGATTTAAAGAGAGACCAGCTGGAACGCTACAGTGAGAAGAGTTCGCGCTTCTATCAAGGTAGGAAGACGGGGAAAAAGAAATAAAGAGACAAAAGGCCTCCAAGGGGGAGGGGCCCCGCGAGGAGCCGGGCTGAGGCCGGGGCGAGTGTCCCCAGGACAGGAGAGCCCCGTCCCGGAGGAGCAGGAGCTGCACCAACCTTCCCGGCGGAAAGGGGCCCGCAGGGAGTTAGAGCAGGACCCGGGAGGGCGGGGATGCCCTCGGGCTCCCGGGGACACTAACAGGCACCTGCGGCGCGCGCAGGAGAGTGCGCCGAGCTCCCTAAGGGCTGCAGCGCACGGCGGGACCCGGAGCAGCTCGGAGGGCTCGGGCGGCGGCTCCGCGGAGGGGGCTGCGCTGCTCCGGGAGCAGCTCGACGGCGGCGGCTCCCGCAGAAGAGGCTCCGTGCGGAGGGGGCTGCGCGGCCCCGGGAACAGCTCCGAGGGGCTCGGGCGGCGGCTCCGCGGAGAGGCGGCTGCACCACCGGGAGCGCGAATCCAACAGCGCAGGCGGGAGCACAGGGCGCCGGGACACAGCCCAGGATCCGGCCTCCCCGGGACAGGCAGAGGCCGGGAGGGCCCAGGACAGCGAGGACGCTCCTGCCCCGAGCTGAGCGGATCAGCGGCCCCGCCCCCGAGCCTCCAGGCCCTGCAGGCGGAGAGCTCCCCTCTCTGCTCTCCGCAGCTCCTGCGGGGGCTGAAGCCAGGTTTCCGGAGCTGCTGAAGCCACAGGGGCGGTTCCTCCAGGGGCCTCACAGGGTAAACAACCCCCACTGAGCCCTGCACCAGGCAGGGAGCGGAGCAGCTCCCCCAAGTGTTAACACCTGAAAATCAGCACAACAGGCCCCTCCCCCAGAAGACCTGCGAGACCGACCAGTTCCAGGGGAAGGAAGTCAAGGGACTTAAATATACAGAATCTGAAGATACTCCTCTGTGGGTTTTTTTTTTTTCTTTTTTCTTTTTTTTTTCTTTTTCTTTTCTTTTTTTTCTTTTTGATTCCTGATTGCTTCCCCCACCCCTTTTTTTCACCTCTTTCTTTTTCTTTCTCTTTTTCTTCTCTTTTTTCCTTTTTTTTCTTCCCTTTTTCTTTTTTCTTTTTCTTCTTTCTTTCCTTCTTTCTCTCCTCTTTTATTCTCCTTTTCCCAATACAACTTGTTTTTGGCCACTCTGCACTGAGCAAAATGACTAGAAGGAAAACCTCACCTCAAAAGAAAGAATCAGAAAAAAGTCCTCTCTCCCACAGAGTTACAAAATCTGGATTACAATTCAATGTCAGAAAGCCAGTTCAGAAGCACTATTATACAGCTACTGGTGGCTCTAGAACAAAGCATAAAAGACTCAAGAGACTTCATGACTGCAGAATTTAGATCCAATCAGGCAGAAATTAAAAATCAATTGAATGAGATGCAATCCAAACTAGAAGTCCTAACGACAAGGGTTAACGAGGTGGAAGAACGAGTCAGTGACATAGAAGACAAGTTGATGGCAAAGAGGGAAACTGAGGAAAAAAGAGACAGACAATTAAGAGACCATGAAGACAGATTAAGGGAAATAAGCGACAGCCTGAGGAAGAAAAACCTACGTTTAATTGGGGTTCCCGAGGGCGCCGAAAGGGACAGAGGGCCAGAATATGTATTTGAACAAATCCTAGCTGAAAACTTTCCTAATCTGGGAAAGGAAACAGGCATTCAGATCCCGGAAATAGAGAGATTCCCCCCCTAAAATCAATAAAAACCGTTCAACACCTCAACATTTAATAGTGAAGCTTGCAAATTCCAAAGATAAAGACAAGATCCTCAAAGCAGCAAGAGACAAGAAATCCCTGACTTTTATGGGAAGGAGCATCAGGGTAACAGCAGACCTCTCCACAGAGACCTGGCAGGCCAGAAAGGGCTGGCAGGATATATTCAGGGTCCTAAATGAGAAGAATATGCAACCAAGAATACTTTACCCAGCAAGGCTCTCATTCAAAATGGAAGGAGAGATAAAGAGCTTCAAGACAGGCAGGAACTGAGAGAATATGTGACCTCCAAACCAGCTCTGCAAGAAATTTTAAGGGGGACTCTTAAAATTCCCCTTGAAGAAGAAGTTCACTGGAACAAGGACTAAATAGATATCATGATGACACTAAACTCATATCTGTCAAT
>JAEUCK010008736.1:0-26901 GCA_017311455.1 Otocyon megalotis megalotis | reverse complement strand
CCTAAACCTAACCCTAGTCTGTACCGAAACCGTAACACTAACACTAACACTAACCCTAACTTGTAAAGTAACCCTAACCATAATCCCAACCCTACACTGTACCATATCCAAAACCCTAAACCTAAACCTAACCCTAACGTGTACCGTAACCCTAACCCTAACCTTAACCCTAACTCTAAACCTAACCTGTACCTTAACCCTAACTCAAAATCTAACCTCTATGGAAACATAACCCTAATCCTAATGCTAACACTAACCGTAACCCTAACCTGTACCGTAAACTAACTCTAACCCTAACCCTAACCCTAAACCTAAACTGTACAATAACCCTAACACTAACACTCACCTTAACCCTAAACCTAAAACTAACCTGTACCGTAACCCTAAGCCTAAACCTAACCCTAACCCTAACCCTAAACTGTACCTTAATCATAACCCTAACCCTAACCCTAACACTAACACTAACCTGTATCGTAACCCTAACCCTAAGACTAACCATAACCCTAAATTGTACCGTAACCCTAAACCTAAACCTAAACATAACCCTACCCTATACCGTAACCCTAACTCTAACCCTAACCATTACCTGAACCGTAACCCTAACCCTAACTTTCACCCTAATTCTAACCCTAACCTGTACCCTAACGCTAACCCTAACCCTAACCTCTATGGCAAACCAAACCCTAACCCTAACACTAACCCTAACCCTAACTATAACCTGTACCGTAACACTAACCCTATCCGTAACCATAACAGTAAACGTATCCCTATCCTGTACTGTAACCCTAACCCTAACCCTAACCCTAACCTTAAACCTAAAACTAAACACAAAGTGTACCATAACCCTCACCCTAAAACTAACCCTAACCCTAATCCTAACCCTAACCAGTACCATAAACCTAATCCTTACCCTCACCCTAACCTGTACCGTAACCCTAACCCTATGCATAACCCTAAACCACAACTGTACAGCAACCCTAAACCTAAACCTAACCCTAACCCTAAACCTAACCTGTACCGTAACCCTAAACCAAACCTAAGCCTAACTCTAAACCTAACCTGTACCCTAAACCTAAACTGTACAATAAAGCTAACCCTACCCTAACCCTACCCTAAACCTAAACCTAACCGGACCCGTAACCCTAAACCTAACCCTAACCTGTACCATAAACCCCAACCTAACCCTACCCCTAAACTTAATACAATCATATACATTAAGCATAACCCTAACCTTAACCATAACCTGTACCGTTACCCTAACGTAACCCTAAAACCAACCCTAACCTTACCCCTAACCACTACCGTAACCCTAACCCTAACACTAACCCTAAACTTAACCCTAAACTCTACCGTAACCCTAACCCTAACGCTAACCCTAAACCTAACCCTAGCCTCTACCGTAACACTAACCCTAAACCCAACCCTAACTTGTACCGTAACCCTAACCATAATCCTAACCCTACACTGTACCGTAACCCTAACCCTTACACTAACCTGTACCGTAACCCTAACCCTAACCCTAAACTGTACCGTAACCCTATCCCTAACCCTAACCCTAACCCTAACCCTAACACTAACCTGTACCGTAACCCTAACCCTCACACTAACCCTAACCCTAAAAATTGTACCGTGACCCTAAACCTAACCCTAACTCTAACCCTACCCTGTACCGTAACCCTAACCCTAACCCTAACCTTTCCCTGAAACTTAACCGTAACTCTAATCTTAAGTCTAACTCTAAACCTAACCTGTACTCTAAACCTAAACCTAACCCGAAACTCTATGGCAAACCCAACGCTAACCTTTACACTAACCCTAACCCTAACCCTAACCTGTTTGTAACACTAACCCTAACCCTAACCATAACCATAAACGTATCCCTAACCTGTACCATAACCCTAACCGTAACACTAACCCCAACCTTAAGCCTAACCCTAACATCTACCGTAACCGTAACCCTAACCCTAAACCTAACCCTAACTCTAACCTGTACCGTAACCCTAAACCTTAACACTAACACTAAACCTAATACTAACAGTAATGCTAACCCTAAACCTAACCCTTACCTGTACCGTAACCATAACCCTAATGGTAAACCTAAACTGTACTGTAACCCTAACTCTAACTCTAACCCTAACACTATCCCTAGCCGTAACCCTAACCCACAACTGTACCGCAACCCTAAACGTAACCCTAACCCTACCCTAAACGTAACCCTTACCTGTCCCGTAACCCTAACCCTGACCCTAACCCTAACCTGTTCTGTAACCATAACCCTAACTCTAACCCTAACACTAACCCTAGCCGTAACCCTAACCCACAACTGTACCGCAATGCTAACCGTAACCCTAACCCTACCCTAACCGTAACCTTTACCTGTCCCGTAACCCTAACGCTGACTCTATCCTAACCTGTTCTGTAACCCTAACCCTAAATCTAACCCTAACACTAACCCTAGCCGTAACCCTAACCCACAACTGTAGCGCAACCCTAACCGTAACCCTAACTCTACCCTAACCGTGACCCTTAACTGTCCCGTAACCCTAACCCTGACCCTACCTTAACCTGTTTGGTAACCCTAACCCTAACTCAACATTAACACTAACCCTAGCCGTAACCCTAACCCACAACTGTACCGCAAGCCTAACCGTAACCCTAACCCTACCCTAACCGTAACCCTAACCTATTCCGTAACCCTAACACTAACCCTAACCTAACCATAACCTGGACCGTAACCCTAACCCTAAACCTACCCTAAACCTAACTGGTACCGTAACCCTAACCCTAACCCTGACAGTAACGCTAACCTTAACCCTAACCTGTACCGTAACCCTTACCCTAACACTAACCCTAACCCTAAATTGTACCTTAACCCTAAACCTAACCCTAACCTTAACCCTGCGCTATACCATAACCCTAACCCTAAACCTACCGTTACCTGAACCGTAACCCTAACCCTAAACTGTACCCTAACTCTAAAGCTAACCTGTACCCTAACTCTAACCCTAACCCTCAACTCTATTGCAAACTAACCCTAAACCTAACACTAAACCTAACCCTAACACTAACCTGTACTGTAACCTTACCGTAACCCTAACCCCAACCCTAAGCTTAACCCTAACATCTACCATTACCATAAACCTACCCTTAACCTAACCCTAACTCTAAGGCGTACTGGAACCCTAACCGTAACCCTAACCCTAACCTATACCGTAACCATTCACCTAACGGTAAACCTAACCTACCGTAACCCTAACTCAAAATCTAAGCACTATGGCAAACATAACCCTAACCCTAATACTAACACTAACACTAACCCTAACCTCTACCCTAACAGTAAACCTAACCCTAACCCTAACCCTAAAACTAAACTGTACAATAACCGTAACACTAACACTAACCCTAACCCTAAACCTAAACCTAACCTGTACCATAACCCTAACCGTAATCCTAAACCTAAACTTAACCCTAACCTGTACTGAAATACTAACCCTAACCCTAACCCTAAACCTAACCTGTAACTTAACCATAACCCGAACCCTAACCCTAACACTAACCCTAACCCTAAATTGTACCATAACCCTAAACCTAATCCTAACCCTAACCCTACGCTATACCGTAACCCTAACCCTAAACCTAACCGTTACCTGAACCGTAACCCTAACCCTAACCTTAACCCTAACTCTAAACCTAACCTGTACCCTAACCCTAACCCTAACCCTAACCTCTACAGTAACCCTAACCCTAACCCTAACTCTACACCTAACGTGTACCCTAACCCTAACTCAAAATCTAAGCTCTATGGCAACCATAACCCTAACCCTAATACTAACACTAACACTAACCCTAACCTCTACCATAACAGTAAAACTAACCTTAACACTAACCCTAAAACTAAACTGTACAATAACCGTAACACTAACACTAACCCTAACCCTAAACCTAAACCTAAACTGTACAATAACCCTCACACTAACACTAACAATAACCCTAAACCTAAACCTAACCTGTATCGTAACCCTAACTGTAACCCTAAACCTAAACTTAACCCTAACCTGTACCGAAATTCTAACCCTAACCCTAACCCTAAACCTAACCTGTAACTTAACCATAACCCTAAACCTAACCCTAACACTAACCCTAACCCTAAATTGTACCATAACCCTAAACCTAACCCTAACGTTAACCCTGCGCTATACCGTAACCCTAACCCTAAACCTAACCGTTACCTGAACCGTAACCCTAACCTTAAACTTAACCCTAACACTAAAGCTAACCTGTACCCTAACTCTAACCCTAACCCTCACCTGTATTGCAAACCTAACCCTAAACCTAACACTAAACCTAACCCTAACCCTAACCTGTACTGTAACCTTACCGTAACCCTACCCCAACCCTAAGCCTAACCCTAACATCTACCGTTACCATAAACCTAACCCTAAACCTAACCCTAACTCTAACGTGTACCGGAACCCTAACCCTAACCATACCGTAACCCTAAACCTAACCTGTACCGTAACCCTAAACCTAGCCATAAACCTAACCCTAAACTGTACCGAAACCCTAACCCTAAACCTAACCTGTATCGTAACCCTAACCCTAACCCTAAGCTCTACCATAACCCTAAATCTAACCATCACCATAACCTGTACCGTAACCGTAACCGTAACCCTAACCCTATCCGTAACAACAAACCGCACCTGTACAGCAACCCTAATCCTAACCCTAACTCTAAACCTAAACGTAACCCTTCCCTGTACCGTAACCCTAACCCTAACCCTAAACATAACCTATACCGTAACTCTAACCCTAACCCTAACCGTAACCCTAACCGTAACCCGTACCCTAACCCTAACCATAAACCTCACCCTACCATGTACCGTAATCCTAACCCTAACCCTAACCTGTACCGTAACCTAACACTCACCTTAACCCTAACTCTAAACCTAACCTGTCCCCGAACCCTAACTCTAACCCTAACCCTAACACTAACCCTAACCCTAACCTGTACCATACACTAACCCTAACCATAAACCTAAACCTTACCCTAAACCTAACCTTAACCCTTACCCGAACCCTAAGCCTAACCCTAACCGTAACCGTACCTGTACCGTAACCCTAACCCTAACCCTAACCCTAACTATAAACCTAACGTGTACCCTAACCCTAAACCTAACCCTAACCCTTACCTGTACCATAACACTAACCCTAACCCTACCCTAACCATAACCCTAAACCTTACCTGTACCATTACCCTAACCGTAAGCCTAAACCCAACCCTAACCCTAACTGTAACACTACAGTAACCCTAACCCTAACACTAACCCTAACTATAAACCTATCCTGTACCCTAATCCTAACACTAACCCTAACCACTATGGCAAACCTAACCCTAACCTTAACCCTAAACCTAACCCTAACCCTACCGCTAACATGTACCGTAACCCTAACCCTAATCCTAACACTAAACCTAAACCCAACCTGTAAAGTAACCATCACCCTAAACCTAACCCTAACCCTAAACTTAACCCTAACCTGTACCGTAACCCTAAACCTAACGCGAACCCTCAACCTAACCGGTACCGTAACCCTATCTGTAACCGTAACTGAAACCTAACCTTAAACCTAACCTGTACCGTAACCCTAACCCTAACCCTAACCCTAAACCTATCCGGTACCATAACCCTAACCCTAATCCTAGGAGTAACGCTAACCTTAATCCTAACTTGTACCATAACCCTATCCCTACTCCTAAACCTAACCCTAACCTTTACCGTAACCCTAACCCTAACCTGTACCGTAAATCTAAACCTAACTCTACCCCTAACCTTAATGCTATCCTATATCGTAAGCCTAACCCTAACCCTAAACGTAACCTTAAAATGTACCTTTGCCCTCACCGTAACACTAAACCCAACCCTAACCCTAACCCTAACCACTATCGTACCCCTAAACCTAACCCTAACCTTAAACTTAACACTAAACTCTACAGTAACCCTAACCGTAACTCTAAACCTAAACCTAACGCTAGTCTGTACCGAAACCGTAACACTAACACTAACCCTAACTTGTAAAGTAACCCTAACCATAATCCCAACCCTACACTGTACCATATCCAAAACCCTAAACCTAAACCTAACCCTAACGTGTACCGTAACCCTAACCCTAACCTTAACCCTAACTCTAAACCTAACCTGTACCTTAACCCTAACTCAATCTAACCTCTATGGAAACATAACCCTAATCCTAATGCTAACACTAACCGTAACCCTAACCTGTACCGTAACCCTAACCCTAACCCTAACCCTAAACCTAAACTGTACAATAACCCTAACACTAACACTCACCTTAACCCTAAACCTAAAACTAACCTGTACCGTAACCCTAAGCCTAAACCTAACCCTAACCCTAACCCTAAACTGTACCTTAATCATAACCCTAACCCTAACCCTAACACTAACACTAACCTGTACCGTAACCCTAACCCTAAGACTAACCATAACCCTAAATTGTACCGTAACCCTAAACCTAAACCTAAACATAACCCTACCCTATACCGTAACCCTAACTCTAACCCTAACCATTACCTGAACCGTAACCCTAACCCTAACTTTCACCCTAATTCTAACCCTAACCTGTACCCTAACGCTAACCCTAACCCTAACCTCTATGGCAAACCAAACCCTAACCCTAACACTAACCCTAACCCTAACTATAACCTGTACCGTAACACTAACCCTATCCGTAACCATAACAGTAAACGTATCCCTATCCTGTACTGTAACCCTAACCCTAACCCTAACCCTAACCTTAAACCTAAAACTAAACACAAAGTGTACCATAACCCTCACCCTAAAACTAACCCTAACCCTAATCCTAACCCTAACCAGTACCATAAACCTAATCCTTACCCTCACCCTAACCTGTACCGTAACCCTAACCCTATGCATAACCCTAAACCACAACTGTACAGCAACCCTAAACCTAAACCTAACCCTAACCCTAAACCTAACCTGTACCGTAACCCTAAACCAAACCTAAGCCTAACTCTAAACCTAACCTGTACCCTAAACCTAAACTGTACAATAAAGCTAACCCTACCCTAACCCTACCCTAAACCTAAACCTAACCGGACCCGTAACCCTAAACCTAACCCTAACCTGTACCATAAACCCCAACCTAACCCTACCCCTAAACTTAATACAATCATATACATTAAGCATAACCCTAACCTTAACCATAACCTGTACCGTTACCCTAACCGTAACCCTAAAACCAACCCTAACCTTACCCCTAACCACTACCGTAACCCTAACCCTAACACTAACCCTAAACTTAACCCTAAACTCTACCGTAACCCTAACCCTAACGCTAACCCTAAACCTAACCCTAGCCTCTACCGTAACACTAACCCTAAACCCAACCCTAACTTGTACCGTAACCCTAACCATAATCCTAACCCTACACTGTACCGTAACCCTAACCCTTACACTAACCTGTACCGTAACCCTAACCCTAACCCTAAACTGTACCGTAACCCTATCCCTAACCCTAACCCTAACCCTAACCCTAACACTAACCTGTACCGTAACCCTAACCCTCACACTAACCCTAACCCTAAAAATTGTACCGTGACCCTAAACCTAACCCTAACTCTAACCCTACCCTGTACCGTAACCCTAACCCTAACCCTAACCTTTCCCTGAACCTTAACCGTAACCCTAATCTTAAGTCTAACTCTAAACCTAACCTGTACTCTAAACCTAAACCTAACCCGAAACTCTATGGCAAACCTAACCCTAACCTTTACACTAACCCTAACCCTAACCCTAACCTGTTCGTAACACTAACCCTAACCCTAACCATAACCATAAACGTATCCCTAACCTGTACCATAAACCTAACCGTAACACTAACCCCAACCTTAAGCCTAACCCTAACATCTACCGTAACCGTAACCCTAACCCTAAACCTAACACTAACTCTAACCTGTACCGTAACCCTAAACCTTAACACTAACACTAAACCTAATACTAACAATAATGCTAACCCTAAACCTAACCCTTACCTGTACCGTAACCATAACCCTAATGGTAAACCTAAACTGTACTGTAACCCTAACTCTAACTCTAACCCTAACACTAACCCTAGCCGTAACCCTAACCCACAACTGTACCGCAACCCTAAACGTAACCCTAACCCTACCCTAAACGTAACCCTTACCTGTCCCGTAACCCTAACCCTGACCCTAACCCTAACCTGTTCTGTAACCATAACCCTAACTCTAAACCTTACTCTAACCCTAGCCGTAACCCTAACCCACAAAGGTACCGCAATGCTAACCGTAACCCTAACCCTACCCTAACCGTAACCTTTACCTGTCCCATAACCCTAACCCTGACTCTAACCTAACCTGTTCTGTAACCCTAACCCTAACTCTAACCCTAACACTAACCCTAGCCGTAACCCTAACCCACAACTGTACCGCAACCCTAACCGTAACCCTAACTCTACCCTATCCGTAACCCTTAACTGTCCCGTAACCCTAACCCTGACCCTACCCTAACCTGTTTGGTAACCCTAACCCTAACTCAACATTAACACTAACCCTAGCCGTAACCCTAACCCACAACTGTACCGCAACCCTAACCGTAACCCTAACCCTACCCTAACGTAACCCTAACCTATTCCGTAACCCTAACCCTAACCCTAACCTAACCATAACCTGGACCGTAACCCTAACCCTAAACCTACCCTAAACCTAACCGGTACCGTAACCCTAACCCTAACCCTGACAGTAACGCAAACCTTAACCCTAACCTGTACCGTAACCCTAGCCCTAACCCTATACTTAATGCTATTCTATACCGTAACCTGAATCCAAACCCTAACCGTAACCCTAACCTGTACCGTTACCCTAACCGTACCCCTAAATCAACCCTAACCTAACCTTAACCACTACCGTAACCCTAAACCTAACACTAACCCTAACCCTAAAACTAACTTGTACCATAACCCTAAACCTAACCCTAAAACAAACCAGTACCTTAACCCTAACTCTAACCCTAACTTTAAACCTAACTGTAACCCTAACTTGTACCGTAAAACTAAACCTACCCCTAAACCTAACACTAACCTGTACCGTAACCCTAACCATAACCCGAATCCTAACCATAACCTGTACTGTAACCCTAACCCTAACACTAACCCTAAACCTAACCAGTCCCATAAAACTAACCGTAACCCTAAACATAACCTTAACCTTAGCCTGTACTGTAACCCTAACACTAACCCTAACCCTAACACTAACATCTACCGTAACCCTAACCACAATCCTAACCCTACACTTAACCGTAACCCTAACCCTAACCCTAACCCTAACCTGTACAGTAACCCTAACCCTAACCCTAACTCTAAACCTAACGTGTACCCTAACCCTAACTCAAAATCTAAGCTCTATGGCAACCATAACCCTAACCCTAATACTAACACTAACACTAACCCTAACCTCTACCGTAACAGTAAAACTAACCCTAACCCTAACCCTAAAACTAAACTGTACAAGAACCGTAACACTAACACTAACCCTAACCCTAAACCTAAACCTAACCTGTACCATAACCCTAACCGTAACCCTAAACCTAACCTTAACCCTAACCTGTAATGAAATCCTAACCCTAACCCTAACCCTAAACCTAACCTGTACCTTAACCATAACCCTAACCCTAACCCTAACACTAACCCTAACCCTAAATTACCATAACCCTAAACCTAATCCGAACCCTATCCCTACGCTATACCATAACCCTAAACCTAAACCTAACCGTTACCTGAACCGTAACCCTAACCCTAACCTTAACACTAACTCTAAACCTAACCTGTACCCAACCCTAACCCTAACCCTAACCTCTCTGGCAAACCTAACTCTAAACCAAACACTAGACCTAACACTTACCCTAACCTGTACTGTAACCCTAACCGTAACCCTAACCCCAACCCTAAGCCTAACCCTAACATCTGCCGTTACCATAAACCAAACCCTAAACCTAACCCTAACTCTAACGTGTACCAGAACCCTAACCCTAACCATACCATAACCCTAACCCTTACCTGTACCATAACCATACCCCTAACGGCAAACCTAACCTGTTCCGTAACCCTAACCCTAACACTAATCCTAACCCTAAATTGTACCGTAACCCTAAACCTAACCCTAACCTTAACCCTGCGCTATACCATAACCCTAACCCTAAACCTACCGTTACCTGAACCGTAACCCTAACCCTAACCTGTACCCTAACTCTAAAGCTAACCTAACCTAACTCTAACCTGTACCGTAACCCTAACCATAACCCTAAACCCAACCGTAACCTGTACTGCAACCCCAACCCTAACAAAACCCTAAACCTAACCAGTCCCATAAACCTAACCGTAACCCTAAACCTAACCTTAACCCTAGCCTGTACTGTAACCCTAACACTAACCCTAACCCTAACACTAACATCTACCGTAACCCTAACCACAATCCTAACCCTACACTTAACCGTAACCCTAACCCTAACCCTAACCCTAACCTGTACAGTAACCCTAACCCTAACCCTAACTCTACACCTAACGTGTACCCTAACCCTAACTCAAAATCTAAGCTCTATGGCAACCATAACCCTAACCCTAATACTAACACTAACACTAACCCTAACCTCTACCGTAACAGTAAAACTAACCCTAACCCTAACCCTAAAACTAAACTGTACAAGAACCGTAACACTAACACTAACCCTAACCCTAAACCTAAACCTAACCTGTACCATAACCCTAACCGTAACCCTAAACCTAACCTTAACCCTAACCTGTAACGAAATCCTAACCCTAACCCTAAACCTAAACCTAACCTGTACCTTAACCATAACCCTAAACCTAACCCTAACCCTAACACTAAACCTAACCCTAAATTACCATAACCCTAAACCTAATCACAACCCTATCCCTACGCTATACCATAACCCTAACCCTAAACCTAACCGTTACCTGAACCGTAACCCTAACCCTAACCTTAACACTAACTCTAAACCTAACCTGTACCCTAACCCTAACCCTAACACTAACCTCTCTGGCAAACCTAACTCTAAACCAAACACTAGACCTAACACTTACCCTAACCTGTACTGTAACCCTAACCGTAACCCTAACCCCAACCCTAAGCCTAACCCTAACATCTGCCGTTACCATAAACCTAACCCTAAACCTAACCCTAACTCTAATGTGTACCAGAACCCAAACCCTAACCATATCATAACCCTAACCCTTACCTGTACCATAACCATACCCCTAACGGCAAACCTAACCTGTTCCGTAACCCTAACCCTAACACTAACCCTAACCCTAAATTGTACCGTAACCCTAAACCTAACCCTAACCTTAACCCTGCGCTATACCATAACCCTAACCCTAAACCTACCGTTACCTGAACCGTAACCCTAACCCTAACCTGTACCCTAACTCTAAAGCTAACCTGTACCCTAACTCTAACCCTAACCCTCACCTCTATTGCAAACTAACCCTAAACCTAACACTAAACCTAACCCTAACACTAACCTGTACTATAACCTTACCGTAACCCTAACCCCAACCCTAAGCTTAACCCTAACATCTACCATTACCATAAACCTACCCTTAACCTAACCCTAACTCTAAGTTGTACTGGAACCCTAACCGTACCTAACCCTAACCTATACCGTAACCATACACCTAACGGTAAACCTAACCTTTACCGTAACCCTAACTCAAAATCTAAGCACTATGGCAAACATAACCCTAACCCTAATACTAACACTAACACTAACCCTAACCTCTACCCTAACAGTAAACCTAACCCTAACCCTAACCCTAAAACTAAACTGTACAATAACCGTAACACTAACACTAACCCTAACCCTAAACCTAAACCTAACCTGTACCATAACCCTAACCGTAACCCTAAACCTAAACTTAACCCTAACCTGTAATGAAATCCTAACCCTAACCCTAACCCTAAACCTAACCTGTAACTTAACCATAACCCGAACCCTAACCCTAACACTAACCCTAACCCTAAATTGTACCATAACCCTAAACCTAATCCTAACCCTAACCCTACGCTACCCTAACCCTAACCCTAACCCTAACCTGAACCGTAACCCTAACCTTAACCCTAACTCTAAACCTAAACTGTACCCTAACACTAACCCTAACCCTAACCTCTATGGCAAACCTAAATCTAAACCAAACACTAGACCTAACCCTTACCCTAACCTGTACTGTAACCCTAACCGTAACCCTAACCCCAACCCTAACCCTAACCCTAACATCTGCCGCTACCATAAAACTAACCCTAAACCTAACCCTAACTCTAATGTGTACCAGAACCCTAAACCTAACCATACCGTAACCCTAACCCTACCTGTACCATAACCATACCCCTAACGGTAAACCTAACCTGTACCGTAACCCTAACTCTAACTCTAAACCTAACACTAACCATTCCCGTAACACTAACACACAACTGTACCGCAACCCTAACTCTAACCCTAAACCTAACCATAAACGTATCCCTAAACTGTACCATAACCTTAACCGTAACCCTAACACCAAACCTAAGCCTAACCCTAACATCCACCGTAACCGGAACCCTAACCTTAAACTTAACTCTACCTCTAACCTGTACCGTAAACCTAACCCTAACACTAACCCTAACCCTAACCCTAACGCTAACCCTAAACCTAACCCTTACCTGTACCGTAACCATAACCCTAATGGTAAACCTAACCTGTACTGTAGCCCTAACTCTAACTCTAACCCTAACACTAACCCTAGCCGAAACCCTAACCCACAACTGTACCGCAACCCTAAACGTAACCCTAACCCTACCCCAACAGTAACCCTTACCTGTCCCGTAACCCTAACCCTGACCCTAACCCTAAACTGTTCTGTAACCCTAACCCAAACTCTAACCCTAACACTAACCCTAGCCGTAACCCTAACCCACAACTGTACCGCAACCCTAACCGAAACCCTAACCCTACCCTAACCGTAACCCTTAACTGTCCCGTAACCCTAACCCTGACACTAACCTAACCTGTTCTGTAACCCTAACCCTAACTCTAACCCTAACACTAACCCTAGCCGTAACCCTAACCCACAACTGTACCGCAACCCTAACCGTAACCGTAACCCTACCCTAACCGTAACCCTTACCTGTCCCGTAACCCTAACCCTGACCCTAAACCTAACCTGTTTGTTAACCCTAACCCTAACTCAAAATTAACACTAACCCTAGCCGTAAACCTAACCCACAACGGTACCGCAATCCTAACCGTAACCCTAACCCTACCCTAACCGTAATCCTAACCTGTTCCGTAACCCTAACCCTAGCCCTAACCAAAACATAACCTGGACCGTAATCCTAACCCTAAACCTAACCCTAAACCTAACTGGTACCGTAACCCTAACCCTAACCCTGACAGTAACGCTAACCTAACCAAAACCTGTACCGTAACCCTAATCCTAACCCAATACTTAATGCTATTTTATACCGTAACCCGAACCCTAACCCTAACCGTAACCCTAACCTGTACCGTTACCCTAACCCTAACACTAAATCCAACCTTAACCTAACCCTAACCACTACCGTAACCCTAAACCTAACACTAACCCTAACCCTAATACTAACTTGTACCATAACCCTAAACCTAACCCTAAAACAAACCGGTACGGTAACCCTAAATCTAACCCTAACTTTAAACCTAACCTTAACCAAACTTGTACCGTAAACCTAACCCTACCCCTAAACCTAACACTAACCTGTACCGTAACGCTAACCATAACCCTAATCCTAACCATAACCTGTACCGTAACCCTAACCCTAACACTAACCCTAAACCTAAACGCTCCCATAAACCTAACCGTAACCCTAAACCTAACCTTAACCCTAGCCTGTACTGTAACCCTAACACTAACCTTAACCCTAACCCTAACTTCTACCGTAACTCTAACCATAATCCTAACCCTACACTTAACCGTAAACCTAACCCTAACCCTAAACCTAACCCTAATTCTAACCTGTACCGTAAACGTAACCCTAACACTAACCCTAACCCTAACCCTAACCCTAAAGCTAACCCTAACCCTAACCCTTACCTGTGCCGTAACCATACCCCTAATGGTAAACCTAACCTGTACCTAACCCTAACCCAGACTCTAACCCTAACACTAACCCTAGCCGTAACCCTAACCCACAACTGTACCGCAACCCTAACCGTAACCCTAACCCTACCCTACCCATGACCCTTACCTGTACCATAACCCTAACCCTGACCCTAAATCTAACCAGTACCGTAACCATAACCATAACCCTAACAGTAACCCTAACCTTAATCCTAACCTGTACCGTAACCCTAACCCTACCCCTAAATCTAACCCTAAACTGTACCGTAACCCTAACTCTAACCATAACCATAACCCTAACCTGTACCGTAACTCTAATCCTAACCCTAATACTAAACCTAACCGGTACCGTGACCCTAACCCTAACGCTAACAGTAACCCAAATCTTAACACTAACCTGTACCATAACACTAACCCTAACCCTAATCCTAAACCTAACCGGTACCATAAACCTAAGCCTACTCCTAAACCTAACCCTCACCTGTACCGTAACCCTAACCCTAACCCTAACCTGTACCGTAAATCTAATCCCTACCCTACACCTAACCTTAATGCTATCCTAAATCGTAAGCCTAACCCTAAACCTAACTGTAACACTAACCTGTATGGTTACCTTAACAGTAACCCTAAACCCAACCCTAACCCTAACCCTAACCACAACCGTAACCCTAACCCTAACCCTAACCTTAAACTTAACCATAAAGTGTACCGTAACCCTAACCATAACACTAAAAATAAACGTAACCCTAGCCTGTACCGTAACCCTAACACTAACCCTAACCCTAACCCTCACTTCTACCGTAACCCTAACCATAATCCTAACCCTAACTCTAAACCTAACCTATACCCTAACCCTAACTCAAAATCTAACCTCTATGGCAAACATAACCCTAACCCTAATACTAACACTAACCCTAACCCAAACCGTACCGTAACAGTAAAACTAACCCTAACCCTAAACCTAAACCTAAACTCTACAATAACCCTCACACTACCACTAACCCTAACCCTAAACCTAAACCTATCCTGTACCGTAACCCTAACTGTAACCCTAAACATAACCTTAACCCTAACCTGTACCGAAATCCTAACCCTAACCCTAACCGTAAACCTAACCTGTACCTTAATCATAATCCTACACCTAACCCTAACCCTAACACTAACCTGTACCGTAACCCTAACCCTAACACTAACCCTAACCCTAAATTGTACCGTAACCCTAAACCTAACCCTAACCTTATCCCTGCGCTATACCGTAACCCTAACCCTAAACCTACCGTTACCTGAACCGTAACCCTAACCCTAACCTGTACCGTAACTCTAAAGGTAACCTGTACCCTAACTCTAACCCTAACCCTCACCTCTATTGCAAACTAACCCTAAACCTAACACTAAACCTAACCCTAACACTAACCTGTACTGTAACCATACCGTAACCCTAACCCCAACCCTAAGCTTAACCCTAACATCTACCATTACCATAAACCTACCCTTAACCTAACCCTAACTCTAAAGTGTACTGGAACCCTAACCGTAACCCTAACCCTAACCTATACCGTAACCATACACCTAACGGTAAACCTAGCCTGTACAGTAACCCTAACTCAAAATCTAAGCTCTATGGCAAACATAACCCTAACCCTAATTCTAACACTAACACTAACCCTAACCTCTACCATAACAGTAAAACTAACCCTAACTCTAACCCTAAAACTAAACTGTACAATAACCGTAACACTAACACTAACCCTAAACCTAAACCTAAACCTAACCTGTACCATAACCCTAACCTTAACCCTAAACCTAACCTTAAACCTAACCTGTAACGAAATCCTAACCCTAACCCTAACCCTAAACCTAACCTGTACCTGAACCATAACCCTAACCCTAACCCTAACACTAACCCTAACCCTAAATTGTACCATAACCCTAAACCTTATCCTAACCCTAACCCTATGCTATACCGTAACCCTAACCCTAAACCTAACCGTTACCTGAACTGTAACCCTAACCCTAACCTTAACCCTAAACCTAAACCTAACCTGTACCGTAACCCTAACCCTAACCCTAACCTCTATGGCAAACCTAACTCTAAACCAAACACTAGACCTAACCCTTACCCTAACCTGTACTGTAACCCTAACCGTAACCCTAACCCCAACCCTAAGCCTAACCCTAATATCTGCCGTTACCATAAACGTAACCCTAAACCTAACCCTAACTCTAACGTGTACCAGAACACTAACCCTAACCATACCGTAACCCTAACCCTTAACTGTACCATAACCATACCCCTTACGGTAAACCTAACCTGTACCGAAACCCTAACCCTAACTCTAAACCTAACATTAAACCTACCTGTAACACTAACACACAACCGTACCGCAACCCTAACAGTAACCCTAACCCCAAGCCTAACTGTAACCGTTACCTGTACCGTAACCCTAACCATAACCCTAAACCTAACCAGTACCGTAACCCTAACCCTAACCCTAACAGTAAACCTAACCTTAATCCTAACCTATACCGTAACCCTAACTCTACCCCTAAACCTAACCCTAACCTGTACCGTAACCCTAACCCTAACCCTAACACTAACCCTAACCTGTACCATAACCCTAAACCTAGCCCTAAACCTAAACCTAACCGGGACCTTAACCCTAACCCTAAGTCTAACCGTAACCCTAAGCCCAACCCTAAACCTAAACCTAATCACTACCGTAATGCTATCCTATACCGTAACCCTAACCCTATCCCTAACCGTTACCCTAACCCTAACCCTAATCGTAACCCTAAACCCAAACCTAACTCTAACCCTAACCACTACCGTAACCCTAAACCTAACCTTAATCCTAACCCTAACCCTAAAATTAACCCTAAACTGTACCGTATCCCTAACCATAACCTAAACCTAACCCTACACTAACCTGTACCGTAACCCTAACCCTAACATGAACCATAACCCTAATCCTAACTTGAACCGTAAAACTAGCCATAATCGTAACGCTAAACACTACCGCAAACCCAACCCTCACCATAACCCTAACCCTAATGCTAACCTGTACCATAACCCTAACCCTAACCCTAACCCTAACCTAACCTGTACCCTAACCCTAACTCTAAATCTAACCTCTGTGGCAAACATAACACTAACCCTAATCCTAACACTAACCCTAACACTAACCCTAAACTGTACCGTAACACTAACCCTAACCCTAACCCTAACCCTACCCATAACACTGAACCGAAACTGTACAATAACCCTAAAGCTAACCCTAACCCTACCCCTAACCAGTACCGTAACCCTAATCATTACCCTCACCCTAACCTGTACCTTAACCCTAACCCTAACCCTACTCGTAACCCTAAACCAGAACAGGACGGCACCCTAACACTAACCATAACCATAACCCTAAGCGTAACAGTTTCCTGTACAGTAACACTAACCCTAACCCTAAACCTAACCATTACCGTAACCCTAACCCTAACTCTAACCCTAACACTAACCCTAAACATAACCTGTACCGTAATTCTAACCCTACCCTAACCCTAACCCTAAACCAATCCTGTACCCTAACCCTAACCCTAAACGTATACTTACCCTAAACTTAAGCTTAACCCTAACCCTAAGACTAACCCACATGTACACTAACCCTAACCCTAACCCTACCCTGTAACATAACCCTAAACCTAACCCTAACACTAACCCTAACCCTACCCCTAACCTGTACCGTAACCCTAACCCTCACTTTAACCCTAACTCTAAACCTAACCTGTACCCTAACCCTAAACCTAACCCTAACCTCTATGGCAAACCTAACGCTAACCCTAACACTAACCCTAACCCTAACCTGTATCGTAACACTAACCCTAACCCTAACCATAATCTTACCCTAAACTTAACCTAACCCTAACCCTAACACTAAACCTCACCGTAACCGTAACCCTAAACTCTACCATAACCCTAACCCTAACCCTAACCCTAACTATAAACCTAACCTGTACGCTAACCCTAACCCTTACCCTAAACTCTATCGCAAACCTAACCCTAACCCTAACCCTAACCTGTACCGTAACCCTAACCCTCACCTTAACCCTAACTCTAAACCTAACCTGTACCCTAACCCTAAACCTAACCCTAACCTCTATGGCAAACCTAACGCTTACCCTAACACTAACCCTAACTCTAACCTGTATCGTAACACTAACCCTAACCCTAACCCTAATCTTACCCTAAACTTAACCTAACCCTAACCCTATCCCTAAACCTCACCATAACCAAAACCCTAACCTCTACCGTAACCCTAACCCTAACCCTAACCCTAACCTTAACTATAAACCTAACCTGTACGCTAACCCTAACTCTTACCCTAAACTCTACCGCAAACCTAACCCAAACCCTAACCCTAACCTGTACCGTAACGCTAACCCTCACCTTAACCCTAACTCTAAACCTAACCTGTACCCTAAACCTAAACCTAACTCTAACGTCTATGGCAAACCTAACCCTAAACCTAACACTAACCCTAAACCTAACTTGTACCGTAACACTAAACTTAACCCTAACCCTAAATCCTACCCTAAACTTAACCTTAACCTGAACCCTAACCCTAACTCTAACCTGTATGGTAACCCTAACCCTAGCCCTAACCTTAACCCTAAACCTATCCGATACCGTAACCCTAACCCTAACCCTAACCCTAACCCTAACCGGTACCTCAAACCTAACTCTAAATCTAACCCAAAACCTAACCTGTACGGTAACCGTAACCCTAACACTAACCCAAACCTGTACAGTAACACTAATCCTAACCCTAACCCTAACATGTACCGCAACCATAACCATAAACGTAACCCTAACCCTACCCCGACACTAATCTGTACGGTAACCCTAACCCTAACCCTAATCCTATACCTAACCCTAACCCTAACTCGTACAATAACCATAACCCTAAACCTAACCTTACCCTGAACCGAAACCCTTACCCTAACGCCAACCGTACCCGTAACCTTAAACCACAACTGTACCGCAACCCTAACTGTAAACCTAAACGTAACCCTACCCTAACCGTAACCCTTACCTGTACCGTAACACTAAACCTAACTTGTACCGAAACCCTAACCCTAACCCTAAATCTAACCGTAACCCAAACCTATTCCAAAACTCTAACCCTAACCCTCACCCTAAACTGTACCGTCACCCTAACCCTAACCCTAATGTAACCATACCCTCGAACGTAACAGTAATCCTAAAACTAACTCTAACCCTATCCATAACCTTAACCCTAACCTGTATGGATATCCTAACCCTAACCATAACCCTAACCCTAACCTTAACCCTAACCTGTCCCGTAACCCTGAACTACCCCTAAACCTAACCCTAACCTGTACCGTAACCCTAAACCTAACCCTTACCCTAACGCTAATGCTAACCTATACACTAATCCTAACCCTACCACTAACCGTAGCCATAACTTGTACCATAACCCTAACCCTAACACTAAACCTAATCTTAACCCTAACCAGTACTGTAAACCTAACCCTAACCCTAACCCCAAACCTAACCCTAACCCTAAACTTTACCGTAACCCTAAACCTAACCCTAAACATAATGCTAACCTATACCATAACCATAACCCAACCTAAACCCTAACCAGTACCGCAACCCTAACCCTAACCCTAACCCTAAACTGTACGGTAACCCTAACCCTAACCACAACCATAACCTGTACCGCAACCCACCCTAACCCTAACCCTAACACAAACCCTGACACTAAACTGTATGGTAACCCTAACCCTAACCCTAACCCTACCCTGTACCTTAACCCTAACACTAACACTAACCCTAAACCTAAACCTAACTTGTACCGTAACCCTAACCCTAAACCTAACCCTACCCTGAACCGTAACCCTATCCCTACCCTAACCCTACACCTAAACCTAACCCTAACCTGTACCGTAACCCTAACCCTAACTCTAAGCTGTACTTTAACCTAAACCTAACCCTAACCATAACCTTAATGCTATCCTATACCATAACCTAACACTAATCCTAACCATAACCCTAACCTGTACCGTTACCCTAACCGTAACCCTAACCAACTCTAACCCTAACCCTAACCACTACCGTAACGCTATCCCTAACACTAACCCTAACCCTAAACTTAACCCTAAACTGTACCGTACTCTAACCCTAACGTTAACCCTAAACCTAACCCTAACCTGGACCGTAACCCTAACACTAACACTAACCCTAACCGTAAATATAACTTGTACAGTAACATTACCATAATCCTAAACCTACCCTGTACTGTAACCCTAATCCTAACCCTAACCCTTACCATAACCTGTAACGTAACACTAACCCTAACCCTAACCCTAACTCTAAACCCAACCTGTACCCTAACCCTAACTCAAAATATAACCTCTATGACAAACATAAACCTAACCCTAACGCTAAAGCTAACGCTAACCCTTACCTGTACCATGACCATACCCCTAACGGTACCTAACGTGTACAATAACGCTAACCCTAACTCTAAACCTAACACTGACCCTAGCTGTAACCCTAATCCACAACTGTCCGCAACCCTAACCGTAACCCTAACCCTACCATAACACTAACCCTTACCCGTAACGTAACACAAAACCTGACCCTAAACCTAACCAATATCGTAACCCTAACCCTAACCCTGCAGTAACCCTAACCTTAATCCTAACCTGTACCGTAACTCTAACCCTAACAATAAACCTAACCAGAAACTGTTCCGTTACCCTAACACTAACCCTAACCATAACCCTAACCTGTACCATAACCGTAAACCTAACCCTAACACTAAACCTAACCGGTACCGTAACCCTAACCCTAACACTAACAGTAACCCTAATCTTAACCCTAACCTGTACCGTAACCCTAACCCTACCCCTAAACCTAACCCTAACCTGTTCCGTAACCCTAACCTAACCCTAACCATAACCTGGACCATAACCCTAAACCTAAACCTAAACCTAAATCTAATGGGTACCGTAACCCTAACCCTAACCCTAACAGTAACGCTAACCTTAACACTAACCTGTACCATAACCCTAACCCTAACCCTAAACTTAATGGTATTCTATACCATAACCCGAACCCTAAACCTAACCGTAACCCTAACCTGTACCGTTACCCTAAACGTAACCCTAAACCCAACAATAAGCTTAACCCTAACACTACCGTAACCCTAAACCTAACCCTGACACTAACCCTAACCTGTACTGTAACCCTAAACCTAACCCTAACCCTAAACATAACCGGTACCGTAACCCTAACTCTAACCCTAACTGTAAACCTAACCTTAACCCTAACTTGTACCGTAACCCTAACCCTACCCCTAAACCTAACCCTAACCTGTACCGTAACCCTAACTCTATCCCTAATCCTAACCTGTACCGTAAATCTAACCCTAACCCTAACCCTAAACTTAATGCTATCCTATACCGTAAGCCTAACCCTAACCCTAACCGTAACACTAACCTGTACCATTACCCTAACCGTAACCCTAAACCCAAACCTAACCCTAACCAAACCACTACCATAACCCTAACCCTAACCCTATCCTTAAACTTATCCCTAAAGTGTACCGTAACCCTAACCCTAACACTAACCCTAAACTAACCCTAGCCTGTACCGTAACCCTAACACTAACCCTAACCCTATCCCTAACCCCAACTTATACCGTAAACCTAACCATAATCCTAACGCTACACTGTACCATAACCCTAACCCTAACCCTAACCTAAACCTAACCTGTACCATAACCCTAACCCTAACCCTAACTCTAAAACAAACCTGTACCCTAACCCTAACTCAAAATCTAACCTCTTTGGCAAACATAACCCTAACACTACTCCTAACACTAACCCTAACCCAAACGTGTACGGTAACCATAACCCTAACCCTAACCCTAAACCTAAACTGTCCAATAATCCAAACCCTAACCTTAACCCTAACTCTAAATCTAACCTGTACCCTAACCCTAAACCTAACCCTAACCTCTAAGGCAAACCTAACCCTAAACCTAACACTAGCCCTAACCCTAAACCTAACCTGTACCGTAACACTAACCCTAAGCGTAAACGTATCCCTAACCTGTACTGTAACCCTAACCGTAACCCTAATCCCAACACTAAGCCTACCCCTAACATCTACCATAACCGTAAACCTAACCCTAAACCTAACCCTAACTCTAACCTGTACCGGAACCCTAACCCTCACCCTAACCCTAAAGGTAACACTAACCCTTACCTGTACCGTAACCATAGCCTAACGGTAAACCTAACCTGTAGCGTAACCCTAACCCTAAAACTAACAGTAACCCTAAACTTAATCCTAACCTGCACCATAAACCTAACCCTACCCTTCAACCTAAGCCTAACCTGTACCGTAACCCTAAACCTAACCCTACCCCTAAAACTAACCGGTACCGTAACCCTAACCCTAACCCTAGCAGTAACCCTAACCTTAACCCTAAGCTATCGCGAAAATCTAACCACCCATAAACCTAACCCTAACCTGTTCCGAAACCCTAACCCTAACCCTAACCCTAACCCTAACTCCAAATCTAACCGGTACCATAACGCTAACCCTAACCCTAAGAGTAATGCTAACCTTAAACCTAACGTGTACCGTAACCCTAACCGTAACCCTAACCCTATCCCTAACCGTAACCCTTTCCTGTATCGTTACCCTAACCTTAACCCTAAACCCAACCCTAACCCTAACCCTAACTACTACCATAACCCTAACCCTAACACTAACCCTAAACTTAACCCTAAACTGTACCATAAACCTAACCCTAAACTAACCCTAAACCTCACCCGAACCTATACAATATCCCTAACCCTAACCCTAACCCTAACCCTAACCTGTACTGTAACCTAACCCTAAACTTAACCCTAACACTAAACCTAACCTGTACTCTAACCCTAACTCTAAATCTAACCTCCATGGCAAACATAACCCTAACCCGAAACCTAACACTAATCCTAAAACTAACCTGTACCATAACCCTAAACTTAACCCTGACCCTGACCCTAAAACTGAACCTAAACTGTACAATAACCCTAAGCCTAACACTAACCCTAACCCTAAACCTAAACCTAAACCCAACCTGTACCGTAACCCTCACCCTATACCTAACCCTAACCCTAACGCTAACCAGTACCGTAACCCTAATCCTTACCCTCACCTAACCTGTACCGTAACCCTAACACTAACCCTTCCCATAACCCTAAACCACAACTGTACGGCAACCCTAACCCTAACCCTAACCGTAACACTTACCTGTACCGTAACACTAACCCTAAACCTAAACCTAACTAGTACCTAAACTTAACCCTAACCCTAAACCTAACCTGTACCGTAACCCTAAACCTAACCCTAAGCTAACCATAAAATGTACTGAAACCCTAACCATAACCGTAAACCTAAGCTGTACCGTAACCCTAACCCTAACCCTAAGCTGTAGCGTAACCCTAACCCTAACCTGTACCGTAACCCTAACCCTAAACCTAACCCTACCCGTAACCACAACCCACACCTGAATGGCAACCCTAACCCTAACCCTAACTCTAACCCTAACCGTAACCCTTACCTGTACCGTAACACTAACCCTAACACTAAACATAACCTGTACCGTAACTCTAACCCTAACCCTATCTCTAAAACTAACCCTAACCTGTACCCTTAACCTAACCGTAACCCTAACCCTACCTTGTACCGTAACCCTGACCCTAAACCTAACCCTAACCTGTACCATAACCGTAACCCTCAACTTAACCCTAAAACTAAACCTAAACTGTCCCCTAACCCTAACCTTAAACCTCACCTCTATGGCAAACCTAACCCTAAGCCTAACACTAACCCTAACCCTACCCTGTATCAAACACTAACCCTAACCATAACCCTAAACCTTACCCTAAACATAACCTTAACCCTAACCCTAACGCTAAACATAACCGTAATCCTAACCTGTACCGTAACCCTAACCCTAACTCTAACCCTAACACTAACCCTACCCGTAATCCTAACCCACAACTGTACCGCAACCCTAAACAGAACCCTAGCCCTGACCCTAACCGTGACCCTTACCTGTACCGTATCCCTAACCCTAACTCTAAAACTAACCGGTACCGTAACCGTAACCCTAACAGTAACCATAACCTTAACCCTAAACTGTACCGTAACCCTAACCCTACCCCTTAACCAACCCTAACTGTTCCGTAACCCTAACCCTAACCCTAATCCTAACCATAACCTGTAACCTAACCCTAACCCTAACCCTGAACCTAAGCAGTACCGTAACCCTAACCCTAACCATAACCATAACCCTAACACTAAACTTAACCCGAAACTGTACCGTAACCGTAACCCTAAAGCTAAACCTAACGCTACCCTAACGTGTACCGTAACCCTAACCCTAACTCTAACCCTAACACTAACCCTACCTGTAACCCTAACCACAACTATACCGCACCCATAACCATAACCATAACCGTGAACCTAACCGTAACCCTTACCTGTACCGTAACCCTAACCTAACCCTGAACCTAACCGGTACTGTAACCGTAACCCTAACAGTAACCCTAACCTTAACCCTAAACTGTACCGTAACCCTAACCGTACCCCTTAACCAACCCTAAACTGTTCCGTAACCCTAACCCTAACCCTAATCCTAACCATAACCTGTCCCCCAACCCTAACCCTAACCCTGAACCTAAGCAGTACCGTAACCCTAACCCTAAACATAACCATAACCCTAACACTAAACTTAACCCAAAACTGTACCGTAACCGTAACCCTAAAGCTAAACCTAACGCTACCCTAACGTGTACCGTAACCCTAACCCTATCTCTAACCCTAACACTAACCCTACCTGTAACCCTACCCACAACTATATGGCACCCATAACCATAACCATAACCGTGACCCAACCATAACACTTACCTGTACCGTAACCCTAACCCTAACCCTGAACCTAACCTGTACTGTAACCCTAACCCTAACAGTAACCCTAAACTTAACCCTAAACTGTACCGTAACCCTAACCCTACCCCTTAACCTAACCCTAACCTTTTTCATAACCCTAACCCTACCCCTAACCCTAACCCTAACCCTAAACCTAACCATAACCATAACCTATACCCTAACCCTAACCCACACCCTAAACCTAACCGGTACCGTAACCCTAACCCTAACCCTATCCATAACCCTAACACTAAACTTCACCCAAAACTGTACCATAACCCTAACCCTATAGCTAAACCAAACCTACCCTAACCTGTACCGTAACCCTAACCCTAAAACGAACCCTAACGCTAATCCTAACTTGTACCGTAACACTAACCATAAGCCTAACTCTACCCTGTACCGTAACCAAACCCTCACCCTAACCTAACCCTAACGCTAACCTGTACCATAATTCTAACCCTAACCCTAACCCTAACTCTAAACCTAACCTGTACCCTAACCCTAACCTCTATGGCAAACCTAACTCCAAACCAAACACTAGACCTAACCCTTACCCTAACCTGTACTGTAACCCTAACCGTGACCCTAACCCCTACCCTAAGCCTAACCCTAACATCTGCCGTTACCATAAACCTAACCCTAAACCTAAACCTAACTCTAACGTGTACCAGAACACTAACCCTAACCATACCGTAACCCTAACCCTTACCTGTACCATAACCATACCCGAAACGGTAAACCTAACCTGTACCGTAACCCTAACCCTAACTCTAAATCTAACACTAACCCCACCTAAACACTAACACACAACCGTACCGCAACCCTAACCGTAACCCTAACCCCAACCCTAACCGTAACCCTTACCTGTACCGTTACCCTAACCATAACCCTAAACCTAACCGGTACCGTAACCATAATCCTAAACCTAACAGTAAACCTAATCTTAATCCTAACCTGTACCGTAACCCTAACTCTACCCCTAAACCAAACCCTAACCTGTACCGTAACCCTAACCCTAAACCTAACACTAACCCTAACCGGTACCATAACCCTAAACCTAACCCTAACCGTAACCCTAAACCCAACCCTATACCTAAACCTAATCACTACCGTAATGCTATCCCCAACCCTAAACCTAAACCTAATCACTACCGTAATGCTATCCTATACCATAACCCTAACCCTATCCCTAACCGTTACCCTAACCCTAACCCTAATCGTAACCCTAAACCTAACCAAACCCTAACCCTAACCACTACCGTAACCCTAAACCTAACCTTAACCCTAACCCTAACCCTAAATTTAACCCTAAACTGTACCGTATCCCTAACCATAACCTAAACCTAACCCTACCCTAACCTGTACCATAACCCTAACCCTAACACGAACCATAACCCTAATTCTAACTTGAACCGTAAAACTAGCCATAATCCTAACCCTAAACACTACCGCAAACCCAACCCTCACCATAACCCTAACCCTCATGCTAACCTGTACCGTAACCCTAACCTTAACCCTCACTCTAAACCTAACCTGTACCCTAACCCTAACTCTAAATCTAACCTCTGTGGCAAACATAACGCTAACCCTAATCCTAACACTAACCCAAACCTAACCCTAAACTGTACCGTAACACTAACCCTAACCCTAACCCTAACCATAACCATAACCCTAAACATAACACATAA
>JAEUCK010008735.1:272500-340684 GCA_017311455.1 Otocyon megalotis megalotis | reverse complement strand
ATCCAAAACCACTTTATATATTTGGTTGGTCATATTTTTCAAGGTTTGGCTCTTCAGTGGGAGCTCTTCAGTTGGCTCTTGCATTATTTTGATATTCCTTCATTATTGTGGCTTTTTTTTCCTAGCACCTCCTTACTTTCTGGTATTGCAAGGTGCCCCAGGATTATATTTATCGGTGCCAGTCTTTAAAATCAGCCATTTATCCAAATAGCCCTAATTCTGTTTCTTCATTCACCAATTTGTTTTTAAGACAAAGCCCATACTGAATCATGCAGATTCAACTCATGTATGTTTATTCTTGTGTAGTATTCCATTATATATATGTATATATAATGTATATATATATATATATACACACACATATATATATAATGTTCTATGTGTCCCTTTATTTTATAATATCGAGGTTATTGAGAAACAATTGTGCAATAACCATCTTGAAAATAAGATTTGGGGGTACCAGGGTGGCTCAGTAGGTTAAGGTGTCTGCCTTCAGCTCAGGTCATGATCCCAGGGTGTTGGGATTGAGACTTTGTCCAGCTTCTTCTCACCATAGAATCTGTTTCTCCTTCAACCTCTGCCCCACCTGTCGCTTGTGCTCTCTCTCTAATAAATAAGTAAATAGAATCTTTAAAAAATAAGATTTTGAGTAGATATGAAAGTTTCTTCAAATTATAAATTTAAGAGTGAAATTCCTGGGTCAGGAGGCCTAGCCATTTTTGATTTTACTAGAAAGTGTGTCACTGCATCACTGAAAGTTTACACTGATTTTTCCTCTTTTAGCAGAGCCCTAAGACTTCATCCTTCTGGCATTTGCAGACTTTTTTGGTAATCTGATGTGTGAACAGTTGTGTCATTGTTATTTTCTTTTGCATTTCTCTAATTGCTGGTTGTTAAACACCTCTGCATACGTATTTCAACAATTCCTGCTTTTCCTCTATGATGATGGTCACAAAAGTCTATCTAAATGTTTACTAACAGTTACAACATTTCACTTCTGAAATACAAATATTTAAAATAACTAGAAATTCTTGGGGTGCCTGGGTGGCTCAGTGGGCAAGTGTCTGCCTTTGGCTTAGGTCATGATCTCAGGGTCTTGGGATCCAGCCTGGCCTTGAGCCTAGCACCTGACTCCCTGCTGGGGACCTGCTTCTCCTTCGCCCACTACCCCTGCTGGTGCACTTACTCTATCTCTTTCACTCCCTCTCAAATAAATAAATCTTTAAAAATATCTAGAAATTCTTACTGTGTGTGGCATACTGTTGGAATCAAATTTTATTCTTTTAAACTTGGAAATCCAGTTGTCTCAATGCTGTTTATTTTATCATCAATGTTTTCATGCTGATCTGCAGGTACCAAGTGTCCATATACGTTTGTCTGTTCGGGAGCTCTTTGCCATACTTATCAATATACAACATAATAATATCAATATAGTTTTAAAATAAATCTCAGTAATTGATTTTTCCCCTCCAATTATCTTGTCTGTTCCTAGATTTTTTCCTCTATTTTTCTTAGAATTAATTTTTTCAAGTACTATTTTATACCTGCAATTGATTGGATCTGCAACCTAATTATGAAACTTGAATGATAATATTGTTTTTACAATATTTCAGTAGTTATTTATTGCTGCATAACTAATTACCACTAACTCAATAGCTTAAAATGATACCCATTTATTTGCTTCCATTTCTGCGGGTCAGAAATCAGTCCAGCGTATCTGGGTTTGCTTCTCAAGCGATCTCAAAATTGAAATCAAGAGAGTGTTCAGGATGATTTATTTTTCTGGAGGCTCTGGAGGAAACCTGCTTCCAGTTGATTTTTGTGGTTGGAAGAAGTAAATTTGTTGAGGTTGTAACATGGAGGTTAGAACCTACCTACCTCTGTTCCTTGCCCCCTAGCACCCACTAACTTCAAGACAGTAATGGTCTATCAAATACTTCTCACACTTCAAGTTTCTGACTTCTTAGCTTTGATCTCTAGGCACAAATTTAAAGAGTATATATGATCAGCCCATTTGGAAAATACCCCTAACTTAAAATCAGTTGATTTGGGACCAAAATCAGCCCAATGATTTGGGACCTTAACTGCATCTGAAAAATCACTTCACATCTTTAAATTGTATCTAGTCTAAATAAGATTAGTTCAGTTCAAATATATATGTCCATATCGTTGTCCTCAGGATGCTTCAAGTCAGCTGTGCCAAGACTCCAGAAGCAGAGTCATAGGGTAACTCGTGTTGAGATGAAGATTCAGCTGTGGAAACAAGTGTATGTGTGCATATACACGCACACACACACGCACGCACGCAATCGGAGCCTTAGATAACTCTGCTTACTCTTGAGATATGTAGATATGACCCAAACAGATGAGGTCAGGTGACTAGTCTGTACCCATCACTTACAAAGCACAAGGGCCATAGAACTTTGGAATATTTATCTCAAAAGCACTTGCACTGACCTTGCATTTGCCTCCCATGGGTAGCTGCTTGCTCCACTGGGCTAATAATGTGCATATTCTGCATAAAGCCATTCTTTGCATGCAATCTTTTGCTGTCTCCCATATCAGTGGGAGCCAGTAGTAGAGAATTAGAGAGATGATAAAAGTCTGGAGTGATAGAAATATGTGAAGGATCCCATCTTTCTTTTTTTTTTCCATCCAATCTGATTCTCTCAGGCATTTGGGAATATTGACTTTTATCATTTGTCAAGAGGTAGATAAAGTCAAGTTGAAGGCGTTGCCTCCTTCTGACTATCCGTCATGGCTCCAGCCCGAGCCTACACTTGTTACTTTACGTCGTCTTGTAATATTTCCAAGTTCAGACATGTGGCTAGGTGACTCAGGGTGACTCATAAGCACCGTACTGCTTGTCATCACGCTGACGTGGTACAACATAATTGAAATCTAACTACTGAAAACCGTGTGAGTGAAGAATATGCCTCCAATTTCTGGATACTCGCCAAGGTAATCACCCAAGGAAGGAGCCGGTAGCTATGATAGTTCAAGAAACAGCTGTTTGCTAAAAACCAGAAGAGCCAGAGAAAGACAGTTGTACATATTTTCACTGTCTTGCATTTCGATTATTCCACGAAGGTTGTCACCCAGATTCCCCTGGATTTGTTGGTCTATCCTCACAGAGGCTTTTTCTTTTGTTTATTTTTATTATTTTTTTAATAAATTTATTTTTATTGGTGTTCAATTTGTCAACATACAGAATAACACCCAGTGCTCATCCCGTCAGGTGCCCACCTCAGTGCCCACCACCCCGTCACCCCCAAGGCTGACTTTTTCTACTATTTTGTGATACTGTATTTTCCTTAGATACCAAATGAAGCAGGGGAGGAGCTGCGGCCTTTCCAATATTTTTTTAAAGACTCAGCTCTGCTTGTAGGTCTTGCCAGCTTCCTGGGATACTACATTAGGCGGTGGCATCCTTTCCTGTGAATCGAACCAATGCCAAAATAGTCTCCCGATTTCTAAACTAAGCACGCCATGCTGGACAGATCGCCCAGCATGTTGGATGACGAGACTTTCCTAGATTTTGGGGGCACTTTGGGAGGATTCTGAGGTTGATCACTCAGCCATTCCAAGCCGTTTAGGGCTACCTTCCAGGCTCTCATCACCACCCTCTGGCACTTAGGTGAAAAAACAAACTTCCCATAAAATAGTGATCCCAGTACGATATAGGACCAGATCCGTGTGTCATATTACTGGAGAGCTTCAGGTATGAATCACAGCATTCGTGCTCCTGTGCGCCTGTCGTTGCATTCGCCTGGGTCCTTTGCATGGTGTCAGCAAGTGAATCTTGTAGCCCTAACAGGTTGGCATGACTGGGGATGACAGAGTGAGCTGTGATGCCGAGTCCCCCAGGTCAAAGAAGGGTTATAGACCGACAGGTAGTGGTTCGTTCATCCAAAGAGACTCACCTGCCAACTGTCATCTGTGAAACGGGTTTGGCTCTTACAGAGGAGAATAATTTGGAAGTACAACCCTTCCCTGCAGAAATCAGCAAAAGCCAAGAGCCGCAGTCCCTCAGTCCTGGTCGGGGGCTCATGTGGCCCATCAGGACCGACAGCTTGTCTGTGCACCTGCAGCTGCAGGACTCGGCTGCAGCCCCCGACACCCCAGGAAGGGGTGGCCACCATCCCGGCCACTGCTGTAACGTGGGAGCCCAAGGACGGAAGCCAGGCTTCAGCTGTGAGCATGAGGCTCCGGCCAGCACAGCCTGCTCAGGCCAAAGGATCGGCCTTGCCACCCGTGACCATGCTGTTTAAAAAGCCCCCAGCCCAAGGGCTAATGTCTTTCTCCTACATTCTGAAATCCAGGCCTGAAAGATCCCGACAGATTCTAAACGCATCGCGTTGTAGTCATAAAACAGGGTCTTGTAACTTGTGTCCTCAAGAGCCTTTTAAAGAAAAGTGGGAAGTGAAAAACGCACCTGTTTCTGCTTGTGCTCTGAAGGGTTCTTTATGCTGTTGGGCCGTTCCTCCTTATATCACTTTAGTGATACGCTGATAAAAATCCTAAAGGATTTTTCATCTATTCTGATACAACAGTGTTACTTTCTGATCTCCTTTTACTGTCTTTGTCAATTGTGAATTTTAATTT
This sequence comes from Otocyon megalotis megalotis, assembly GCA_017311455.1. NCBI lineage: Eukaryota > Metazoa > Chordata > Mammalia > Carnivora > Canidae > Otocyon > Otocyon megalotis. Next base: position 336,079 of record JAEUCK010008735.1, on the reverse strand, counting down.
CTAAAACTTATTGAGATGATTTGGATAGTTATCCTATTTTTCCCAAAATATGGAAAATCTGTAGGAGGAACTAGTGGTCTAAATATTTTTGCTCAAACTCACTGAAATATGCCATCCAGGGCTCACGGTATTATCTTACATTACTACTATAAATTAAATGTTGATTATTAAGATATCCGCAGCTTGGTAATTTAGCATATCATTTGCCCCTCTATGTTTAAAAAATTAACATATTGCATGAAAATGTTTTATCATGATTTTTTTTTTAATTTGAGCATAGTTGTAACAACGTAACATTAACTTCAGGTACATAACAGTGACTCAACACGTTTGCACCTTATGCTAACCTCACCACAGGTGTGACTACTACCACTTGTCACCTGTAACGCTGTTAGACGCCACTGATCATATTCCGTGTGCTGCTCCTTTTATTCCCACGACGCACCCGCTCTACAACTGGAAGCCTCTATCTCCCGTCCCCTTTTAACCATTTCGCCCATTCCCCCACCTGCAGCACCCAGCAGTTTGTTCTCCATACTCATCGATGTTTCTCCGCTTTTTATTGATGCATTTCCTTTGCCTTTTCTTCCTTTTTCCCAGATTCCACATGTAAGTGAAATCATCCAGTGTTTGTCTTTCACGTATTTCAATTAGCAAAATACTGATAGGTACGTTCGTGTTGTCACAACTGGCGAATGTCGTTCCTTTTGATGGCTGAGTAATATTCCTTTGCACACATATGTGTGTGTGCGTGTTGCCACAACTTCTTTGATTCACCTATTGATGGGCACTTTGGTTGCTTTCATATTTTGGCCATTAGAAATAATACTGCAATAAACCTATCTTGGTGCGTATATCTTTTCAAATTAGTGTTTATTTTGTTTGAATAAATACCCAATAGTGGAATCATTGGATTATATGGTATTTCTGTTTTTATTTTTTTCAAGAATCCTCTATACTATTTCCCACAGTGTCTGTATCAGTTCACATTCCTACCAACAGTGTATGAGCAGCGTATGTATAAGTTCTTTATATATTTTAGGTTTCAACTCCTTATCCAATACGTCATTTGCAAATATCTTTGTTCCTTCAGTAGGTTGCCTTTTGGTGTGTTGATGGTTTCCTTTTCTGTGAAAACAGTATTTTATTTTGGTCTAGTCTGTCCCACTTGTTTGTTTCTTTATATTGGTTCCCTTGCCTTAGGGGACTTATCTAGAGAAATTTTTACAAGAAACTACTATCTGTGTCCTATTGTAGGAGAATTATGTTCCCAGGTCTCATATTTAGCTACTTAATACATTTTGAGTTTATTGTTATGTTTAGAATAAGAAAGCAGTTCAATTTCATTGTTTTCTGTGTAGCTGTCAGTTTTGCCAGCATCATTTATTAAAGAAATTGCCTTTTCCCTACTGCATACCCTGCCTCCTTTGTCACAGGTCGATTAACCATATAAGTGTGGGTCGATCTCTGGGCTCTCTCTTCGGTTCCACTGAATAATGTGTCTATTTATGTGCTGGCACCACATTGTTTTGATTACTACAGTTTGTGGTATATCTCGAAATCTGGAATTATGATATATCCAGCTTTGTTCTTTCTCAGGCTGGCTTTGGCTATCGAGCGTCCAAATAAATTTTAGAATCATTTGTTCTAGTTTTATGAAAAAAAATGTTGGTATTTTGACAGGGATTGCATTGAATCTGTAGATTGCTTTAGGAGTTATGGACATTTTAACAACATTAATTCTTCTAATCCGTGAGCATGGAATATCTCCTGGTTCGTTTATGTCTTCTTCAATTTCTTTCATCAATATTCTATAGTATTTATTTATTTATTTATTTATTTTAATATTTTATAGTTTTAAGAGCACAGGTCTTTCTCCTTCTTAAGTTTATTCCAATGTGTTTTATTCTTTTTGGTGTACTCGTAAGTGGAATTCTTTTCTTTTTTTTTAATTTCCCTTTCTGCCATTCTATTTTTAGCATATGGAAATACAAATTTTGTATCTTGCAAGTTTACACAACTCATGTATTAGCTCTAATGATTTTTTTTTTTTTTGGCAGAGTCTTTTGGGTTTTTTATAGATTGTGTCATGTTATGTTTGTAAAGTGAAAACTTTTACATCTTCCTTTCCAATTTGGATGTCTTTAATTTCTTATCTGATTGCTGCGGCTAGGACTTCCAGACTATGTTGAATAAAAATTGCAAGAGTGGACATCTTTATCTTATTCCTGATATTAGAGGAAAAACTTTCAGGTTTTTATCATTGAGTATGTTCCTGACTATGGATTTTTCACATATGGCTTTTATTATCTTGGGGTATGTTCCCTCTAAAGCCACTTTTTTTGATGAATTTTATTATGAATGGATGTTGAATTTTGTCAAAACCTTTTTCTACATATATTGAGATGATCATATGAATTTATCATATATATCATGTTGTTTGATTCACAAATATTGAACTATCCTTGCATCCCAGGAATAATTCCCAATTGATCTTGGTGAACAATCCTTTTTAGTGCATTGTTGAATGCAGTTTGCTAATATTTTTGTTGAGGATTTTTTTGCATCTATGTTCATCAGGAATGTTGGCCTGTAGTTTGACTTTTGTGTATGTGTGTGTATGTGTGTGTGTGTGTGTGTGTGTGTGTGGTGTCTTATCTCATTTTAATAACAAAGTGATACTGGCCTTGTTGAATGTATTTGGAAGCTTTCCTCTCTCTATTTTTTTGAATTGTTTCATGTCCTAATTCTTCTTTAAATCTTTGATAGAATTCACCTGTGAATCTGTCTGATTATGGACCTTTGTTTTCTGGTAGGTTTTGATTACTGATTTAATTTTTTTTACTAGCTAATGGTCTGTTTAAATTTTCTATTTCTTAGTTTTGGAAGATTGTGCTTTTAGGAACTTATCCATTTCTCCTAGGTTGTCTATTTTGTTGGTATATATTTTTTGTAGTATTATCTTATAATCTTTTGAATTTCTATGTTATGATCTTTAAAAATATCTATTAAATGTAAATCTTGTCATTCTTCAAACTTCAAAAATTGTTTACTTAGGACTTTTTTTAAACAAGTTTATCTGAAATCTACATCTATTTCATTTGAATTTTAAAAGAGCTGATTTTTAATTTTATACATCTTTTCCATTGTTTATTTTATATTAACATTTACTTAGATCTCAAGTTTTGCGTTCTACTATTTTCTTGGAAGTTACTAATTCTTTTTTTTTTCATATTCTATCTTCCAGTTTTATATTTATTTTCAATATGATTGGATTTTTCCAATATTTCCAAGGTTGTGAATTTTTCTATAAATATTGTTTGGAATTTTATCCTGTATATTTTTAGTAGATAATATATTTTATTTTTACTTCAAATATTTCATTATTTCTATTGTATTTTTTTAATGCAAGTTAGTCAGAAGTGATTTATTTTTAATTTATTTAATTTATTATTTTATTTTAATTTTATTGCACTATATTCATAGAACAGGTTCTTATGATCCTACTATTTGGAGTGTGAAACTTTATTTGTGTTTTTTTAATTGGTTCAATTAAAAAATAATGCCAAGTAGTACTAAAAACAGTTGCTTATTCTGTTTGGGGGAGTTCAGATTTTATATACATACATACTAAAAGTTTGTTAATTATCTCATGTATTACGTTTGCAATCCTAGCTAACTTTTATCTTTTTTATTTATTAATTTAGGAGTGAGAAGTTTTAAAACTGTCAGGTACGGAAAACTGGCCTATTTCTCTTTACAATCTTAGGATTTTGTTACATATTTGGGATCATTTTTTTTTTAATGTGGGGAATTAAAAAAAATATTCTTGGTCCACAAAACTTTGACGGAAGATTTTCAGTGAACTGAGGTTAGGTACTTATGTTTTTATAAGTTCCCAAGTTGAAGGAACTCAAGATCTAACCATTATAGATTGGGCTTTTATTTCTTCTTTAGATTGTCTTATCCACATACATGATACTAAATATGATAAATCCACGGATACATATTTCCAATTCATTTTTTTTTTGCATTCTGGATATCCTACTATCTTGATATTTCTCTTCAGATGTTTCATAAACATCTCAGACTTAATATGTCCAAAACTGAACTACTGATACTTACTCCACCCAAATGCTCTACTTTTCAGTAAAGCATATTTATAGATAGTCAGTTGCTCAAAAGAAAATTCTGAAGTTCCTCTTTGATGCACCAATCTCCTTTATCCATTTTCTCCATTTAAGAGCAAGTATCACTGTTTGTTTCTCTAGAATATGGCTTATATCTGCCCACATCTCTTCACTCATATTTCCTTCACACTAGCCCAAATCAAAATAATTCTCCCTTTGGACTATTGTGTTAACTTCATGCTGGTCTCTTAAATTCTGGGGAAAAACATGTTTTATGATACAAATTTTTATATATTTAATCCTTTATGTATAATCCTCTGATGAATTCCATAGCAAATCCCTTATTATGATCCAGGTCTTGCATTCTCCTCCTTTGTAATATTCAATATACCAGTCTCCTTTTATTTCTTCTTATGTATACTCCTAAAACCAAGGGTTGGTTCCTCTGCCTGGAATTCCCTTTTTCTCATAATAACCTTCACCCTTTGCAACTTCAAACTCCCAGTTCTCCTCTATCTATATCCCATTGATCTAATTCTAAATTTCTTTATGCAAAACTTTCTCCCTCAACACTACACCAGTTCTGCGTATTTAATGACACTATAGCACTCTGAACTTCTCCTTCATAGAAGTCCTTGAGCTTGTAATTATTTATTCAATACCAGTGTTTCACACTGAACTGTGTGATCCAGGAGGGCAAGAATTCTGTTTACCTAATTTAATACTCTATTGCCAATGTCCAGCAGAGTGTCTGGCATGCAGTAGGTGATTTTAAAAAAAAAAATATGAGATAAATAAGCAATAAACAGAGTATTCAAATGTTGGATGCACTATCTGATGCTAATAAAGGAAATACAGAATTTTGAGGATGGTGGAAAGATCCAGGATCAAAGTAGACAAAACTGTTAGGCTTCTTGTTTTAAGTAACATAAAACATACTTATCTACATTATGAGTATATGTTTATATCATGTATTTCAAACAGATAAAAATGTTAATCTGGTGTATTATATACAAAATCGTATATACAGTGAAGTGTGTGTGTGTGTGTGTGTGTGTGTGTGTGTATGGGAACAAAGGCAGAGACAGAAATAGAGAAACAGATATAGAGGAAGAAACAGAGAAAAACTGACAAGAGACAAGAGAGAGAGATTTTTAGACAGATTTTCAAAATTTACCAGGAGATACAATTACTGTATATATATCTTTGATTTTTTTTCTGTAAAATGAAATTTAACAAGTATAATTGTTAGACCAAAAGATAGATTCTGAGACTTATTGATAAAATCACTTTTCTAAAAATTTTAATATTATGCACTTTCCTTTTTTTTTTCAGATTTTATTTATTTATACATGAGACACACAGAGAGAGGCAGAGACACACAGGTAGAGGGAGAAGCAGGCTCCCTGCAGGGAGCCTGATGCAGGACTCGATCCCAGGACCCTGGGATTGTGACGTGGGCCAAAGGCAGTTGCTCAACCGCTGAGCCCCCGGGTGTCCCATACACTTTCCATTAGTAATATGTTTTTGGATCCCAAATGAATACTGTATATTTAAAATTTTACTTTTAAAGGTTGTTGGTAAATGAGTAGGTAAAAAATGCTACCCTATTCTTACTTTAAAAATTATTTTTTGATGAGTTGAAGGTTGAACATATTTTAATATTCAGTAGAAATTCCTACTTCTTTTAATGTTTTCTTAAAATTATTTTTTTTAACTTTTAGATGTTCATTTTTTAACAGTATTTAAGAATGCTTTACATAATGCTGACTATATATTTTGGTTATCATACATGCTTTAAGTTCCTTTCTAATTTTCTGTTAAACTTTGTTTTTATTGTGTAGGTTTCTTACTTTGTGTATACAATTGATTATTTCTTTATGATTTTGCACTCTCCTTTTAAGATTAGAGTGTGCATACCTAGTTCAGGATTAAATATTCATTTTATTTCTTGTAATTCTCTTAATGTTCCTGTTTATACATTTACTCAAATTTTATATCTTAACACTGAAAAACAATGACAATCTATTAAAACTAGGAATTTGGGATGCCCAGGTGACTCAGTGGTTGAGCGTCTGCCTTCAGCCCAGGTCGTGATCCTGGGGTCCTGGGATCGAGTCCCACATCAGGTTCCTTGTGGGGAGCCTGCTTCTCCCTCTGCCTGTGTCTCTGCCTCTCTCTCTCTCTCTCTGTAGCTCATGAATAAATAAATAAATAAATCTTAAAAAAAAAACTAGGAATTTGAATGTTAGTATGGGTTAGCCAGTAAGAAGACACTGTTTTCACACAAAATGCAGTAAGACAATATTAATGTGAGGTAATTTGAGCTTTTGAACCATATCAAGGAAAAATAATGCAGTATCTATGATACAGTTAGCTTAACAACTCAATTTAAAGTTGATCATTTTAAGCAAAGGAATTCTGTAGATATGAAAATGGATTTATTACACCTATATCTTTGAACAACTGGCTACATTATTTTTTAGCTTATCTCTTTCATTACTAAAATATACTTCTCAGCTTATCATTTGCTGTTAGATGGTAGGCAGGTGAACAAGAAATAGAGAAACGTATTCAATTATTTGTTGGTAAGTGTAGAGAGAAGATGCACAGCTATTTCGAAATACGATAAAAATCACTTTAAAATTCAAGGACTAAAATGGATAGTTCAGAAATCCTTCAGATGCCTTTGGACTCAGGTTTATTCTCACATTTTTTTCCTGGAGAACATAGAGCTTAAATATGCAATTGGTAATTCCTACAAACTTATATAAAAAAGACAATTGCCATTTTATATATTAACTGAAATTTCTAGCAAAATCTCATACTCACCTTTTGTCTCTATTATGATCCGTTTATTTGCCAAGTCTTTGCAATGCTATGAACTATTGTGACTACCTGATTCAAAATAATAAATTCAGTTTATCTGGTAAAAGCAGATGCTAAGCTAGATTCAATAATTATCACATAAAATGGGGCTATACATATGTATGACCTTATCAGGTAATACCAGGTACTGAATATTTATCCCTCAAGCCACAATGGCTTCATATTATAAATTTATGACTTCTTGATATCCACTACACAGGATGCTCCTAGCATTCTCAGAGGGGCACATCCTACGTCTCTCTCTTTTGGGGTTATGATGGATATTTAAATACACGTGTCTATGTACATATGTAATGTATATATCTATATTACTTTCAGAATGTGCACTGCAATTAATCCGAGGATTGTGATAATGCATGGGGAAAAAAATGGCTCTCTAAAACTGCATAAAATTGAAGGTATTCCTGCCAGAGAATCATTTGTGTCAGGAGGTTAACAAACATGCAAATTAAAAATGCTGTATGGAACCACATAGCACCTTTACATAAGACAAGAATGCTTGGTTCTGACCTTGAGGCATTGTGTTTTAAATATTTCATGCATTTTTTTCAAGGAGACCAATTTAGGTTAAACTCGCACAATATTACATAAAATCTGCTCGGGTCTCTTTATATTTACAAGTGGCAAAGAAGTTTTGCTTCTTTAAAAGTTACATTTTTAAAAATACAAATACAGGCACTTCTGCCTTATACTACCTCCATTTGGAACATATTTCATGCAGAATGACTATCCTCGGGGTACCCAGGGGCTTTAGGAACATTTGGGCCGAGACACTTCCACACTGGCGGGCCGCTCTCGGTACTGGCCGGGTGAATTCCAATGGAGCTGTGGCCCCACGGGGGGATGACTACTGCTCATTTTTTTTTTCTCTTCTATCCTTAAAATTCTGGGTTTTATCACCATTCTCCACTTTCAGATGATGACCTCATTTCCTATTTCACTGAGAACACTGGAGCAAGCAGACATGCGTCTGCAGGATGTCACTCACCCACCCAAATACCTCCCTGCATGTGCCCTTGTACCCGGCTCTCTGCCCCGTTGCATGGAACTTAGATGTCCTTCCCTTCTGGCCACGTGAGCAATCCTGTGTCCCATCTCTTGTACCAAGCGTCTCTTTCTAACAATTCCCATCAGTGTCTGTTACTTCTTCCATCTTAAAAACAAACTCTCTTGACCCAATTTCAAGTGCCAGCATCACCCCCTTTTGATCCTCCCATCACAGAGTTTGCATTCTCTTCCTACCTCCTCCTTCTCACATGGCCTTGTCTCCCGAAGTCAGATTTTTGCTCACTCTGTCATGGGGTTTGACTCCGTATTTTATACTGATGACAGCTCTTAAGCCTCAACCGTTTCCCCTCCCATCTGGGCAAGTTGATAAAAAAGCTTACCTGCTCCCTTCTTTGGTGCCCCTGAGTGTTTCCAACCTGCCCCCACCTCGTGGCCATAATAAAAACCAACCAACCAACCAACCAGCCAACCAAACCCACCCAGTCTGCTTTCTCTCGTCTTACAAGCCATTTCATGTCAGCACAGGAGGCCTGTGCTCTCTCCAGAGCCTTCCTGAGGGAGTGACTTATTTTTTCATACCTCTTGGTGTGTGTGCAGTGTCACCAGGGCACCGCAGGCCCCTTTGTTGCTCTGTCTCTCCTCACTACTCTTCCTCCTCTCCATCGCCGACTTCCTTTCGTTGCCTCCACCTTTACCTGGTGATGGCTCAGGGCACAGTCCTTGTGTGTTTTCTAACTACATTCACTTCTTCATAATCTCATTCAGACTTGACGAGAAGCATCTTTGCTGATGATGACTTTCACTTTTTTTTTTAAAGATTCTATGTATTTATTCATGAGAGACCCACAGAGAGAGGCAGAGACACAGGCAGGGGGAGAAGCAGGCTCCATGCAGGGAGCCCGACGCAGGACTCGATCCCAGGACCCCAGGGTCATGCCCTGGGCCAAAAACAGATGCTCAACCACTGAGCCAGCAGGTGCCCCGATGACTTTCAAATTTTTACCTCTGTTCCATATCTCTCCCCTAAAATTCAGATTCATGGACTCAACTGTACGTTCTACAACTAGTATGAATCTTATCAAATCTCATGAATTCAAATGCCATCTATTAGTTGATGCTTCTTAAATTTATGTGTTCAAAATGGACTCTTGACTGCCTACCTGACATCCCCACAACAAATAATGATCTTACAGATAACACATCCCAAACTGAACCTTCGATGGTTTCCTCTTACATGTTCCTCTTACAGTCTTTTCCATGTCTATAGATAATAATTCCAGCTTTCTAGCTATTCAGAATAAAACGTTTAAAAGTGTTCTTAATTCCTTTCTTTTTCTCATGCCTCACTCCTAATCTAACAGTAAATCGTATCAGTTCTGCCTTCAAATAACTGGTGCAGATCCAAGTTTTGTAGAACCTGAAGGCTTTTTAATTTAGAAAGGACATACAGGGTCAAAATGCAAGCTTTAGAAAATAAAATTAGGTATAAAAGTAAACATTTAGTTTCATTAGAAAAAAAAACCCCACAATATATTATAAAATTTGGATAATAAATAAACATAAAATAAAATAATGTGTTTATTAAGTATTAGCCTGACCAATCTTCATAGGATTTTCTCCTTTCATATTTGACTTTGTGCTAATTGATAAGCTTCTCAGGTGGTGACTTTAATTTTTTTGAAAAAGAAGACAAAAACAATTTACTCTTTCATATAGACAGTTGATTGAAAGCTTAAAATCGTTTTCGGTTTGGAAATAAAATTTGTGAAATTTCAGTTTCACAATCTAGTTTTAGCAATGCTATATAAGTATTAGGTTTATTGGATCACTTTGGGAATAATTATTGAATTTTGTAATACTCTTTATTTTATAAATCTGCATTCACATGTGACAGTTAAGATGTCCGGGCGTCTCAAGGTTCATGTACTAATACTTGCAGGTACTTTTTAAATGGAAGAAATTCATTACCCAGTTTTTTATTGATGTCCTTACTTCAATGATACACTATGAATTTTATGTTATTTCCATTGATATATTTTTAATGAAAAAGCATAAACTTGACTTCAAACACTGTTGTACTTATTTGCTGACCTACAAACATAGAAATCACGGCGAATTCTAATTTGTGTTTTTCCCACCAAAATATATTTATAATAGCAACAAAAAAGCTGTGCTTTTAATTGTGTGTATGGCTTTATCAAATGCTTCTCTGATAGGAGGCAACTTCTGTTTTTGCTTTTGTTATTTTGCTTTTTGAGAGCGAGGAGTGGGGGAGGCGGTTCCGAGGGAGAGGGGGAAAACATCTCAAGCAGGATCCACGCTCAGTGTGGATGGGGGTCAGTCTCACAGCCCTAAGATCATGACCTGATCCTGAATCAAGGGTTCTGTGCTTAACAGACTGAGCCACCTGGGCAGTCTGGCAACTTTTGTTTTGACTAGACATCAAGGAAAACAAAATTCTACATTTAAAAATTCGCATATCTCACATTAAAAGACTTTTTTTCATAGGCTAGCATAAGGCTCAAACCTTGTTTCTCCCATTTTTTTTCCTTCTGCCCCTATCCCTTTTCCCCCACCCACCTATGTCCACCACCCACCCTTCCCCCCACACATACTATGTCTTCTGGATTGGAGCCGTAAGATACCCATTTCATGGTACAAACCTTCTTTGGGAAGAGCCTATAGGGAAGAGAGTCCCTAAAGCTTTATTAAATCCATAGTAGCATCTGCATCTGTGTGTTATATAAACCCACACCCTCATTTTATCACCCCATTGTTGTCGACCTAATACCAGCTACTGCCATCTTTCTAATACCTTATTCTCTGATCTTCATGACCCTTACCACTCTACAGTCTATCACAGTGCCCCAAAGAAAATGATCCCATTGAAACTAAAGTGATGAGTCGTTGCCAGAGGTCGGGAGGTGGAGGATGAATCAGTGGAGCACTGAGGATTTTTCAGGAGTGAAATGCTCCATGAAACCAAACGATATATTCATGTCATTATACATTTGTCCAAACCCATAGAATGTACAATACTAAGAGTGAGTCATAATGTAAAGTATTCATTTTGTAGGATTACGATGCGTCGCTACAGGTTTATCAGTTGCCACGAAGGTGCCCCTCTGGTGAGGGATGTTGATACTGTGAGAAGCTATTTCTGTACTTTCTGTTCAATTTTGACAGGAACGTAAACTACTCTAAAAAAACAAAAAAAGTCTTAATAAAAAAAAAAGGAAGAAAGGAAATACTGTGAGGATTATCAAAATATGACACAGGGACATGAAATGAACACATGCTGTTGGGAAAATGGTGCTGAGAGACCTCCTTGATTCAGGGTTCCTACAAACCTTTGATTTGTAAAAAATGCAGTATCTGCAAAATGCAATCCTTGTGAAACACAATAAAGCAAAAGGCAATAAAAGGGGTTATGCCTGTACAAAGGCCGCATATTATAGTTTGAAGGCATGTATTTCATTGGACGTTATTTGTCCTTTCAAAATAAACACCTTATGAAACCTCAAAGTCATATAAATTTCCAATATCAACTGCTATTGAACTATATGTAATTTGGAGGCTACAAATCACAAAAGGCAAAAGGGAATGATGATGCAACAAGTTATACCCAAACGTATATGTAAAATGAAACAGCAAATATTGTAATGATGGTGATAAAAAGTATAAAGAAGTGGATCAAATAAGATTTAGAAAGCTCTCTCCCTTGAGGCACCTGGGGGTCTGCCTTTGGCTCAGGGCGTGACCCCAGAGTCCTGGGATCGAGTCTCGCATCAGGGTCCCCGCAGGGAGCCTGCTTCTCCCTCTGCCTGTGTCTCTGCCTCCCTCTGTGTCTCATGGTCTCATGAGTAAGTAAATAAAATCTTGAAAGAAAGAAAAGAAAAAAAAAAACAGAAAGAAAAGAGAAGAAAGAAAGAAAGAAAGAAAGAAAGAAAGAAAGAAAGAAAGAAAGAAAGAAAGTTCGTTCTCTCCCTTAAGTATCTCATAGAGGCCTTCCGACTGTATTTGAGTACTCTGTGTTTAACGCTCCTTTCTAAAGGGTAGTGCTATATGTGTATTTATTATGGATACTAAGCTTTTATTAAACATATTTAGCATGTTACCATTTGTCAAACTGTCCGTATACTATTTAATTAACACTTAAAATAATTCAGTGGAATTATTTGATCATCACTTTATGAGAAAACTAATGCTGAGAGTGGTTGGGAGTTTGTCCAAGATCATGTAATTAGTAGAAGTTAAAACTTTGGATTAAAATATAATATAAAAGTGAACATAGTCACTTATATATTCACTTACATATTTAAGTTAGATTGAATTCTTTTCATGTACCTTTTTAAAAAAATCTAAACATTTCTAAGTGTATATTACAAACTGTCTTCCAATTTCTCTCTTTGCTGTGTAGTGGCTAAAACATGAACTCAGCATATGAAAATATTAGTGATATCATCAGAAGTAACATCTTCCCTAGAATTTCCAGATAATGAGTTATTCATTAAAGAATCATAAGAAAATATTGATTATTTTAATCACAAAATTAAGCGGTATTTAACAAACATGCATTTTTTAAAGAAAATATGCTAGGTATCATGTAGACAAGGTAGAATTTCAAAAGTCAAAAGGCAAAAATATTATAAGCTAGAGAGTGGAGACAATGGGGCACTATAAATATACAAAAAAAAATAGCAGAATGTCACTCTAATGGAACTTAGGTGCAAATATGTATAATACCAAGATGCCAATAAAACATAAGTTCATATATCTAGATTCAAAAAAGTCATCCGTGTTAACCTGGTAGCAAGAAGAGTGTGTATTGGATAAGATGCGCACAAATAGATTCACAATGAGGGCCGCTGCTCAGTCCAAAGAAGTATGACTAACTGAAAAGTGTAATCGATACAACTACACAATTGCAACGAGCTGTCTTAAGAAATGAGGTAGTTACCCGTCACTGGAAGTAGAGGATTATTTAATAAATAATCACATATAATGTAAAATGTACGAATCTGACTCTATAAATGTGATTCTTGCATTTCCAAGTCTATTCTTCCAAGTGAGCTGTATTGATATTATGAATATTTCTTACCATCTCCTCTACCTGAGTACTAAGGCTGCAAGTAACACCCGTTGCAACAGGACCTTATAAATGCCAACTTTTAAGATCAAATTTGACTCAAAGTTTTGTGCAAATATGCGACTGAGAAGTGGTGGATGAGAAGAAATTCCTGAACTTGGTAGGGAGACTCACAGGGCTAAGAGCTGATTAAATGTACAGAAAAACGAATTGGGCAGAGAATAAGGGGGGAAGCGGGGGAAGTAGACGGCCTGAAAGCCAGTGAGCTTTTCAACATTTTTCCCCAAAGTTCTCCTGAGATAGGAGAGGTGCAGAGCCGACCCCAGTTGAAGAAAGGACACTTTAAATTATGTCCTCCTTCATGTAGCTCAAGATTTAAAAAGATCACGGATGCCCGAGGGGCTCGGTGGTTGAGCATCTGCCTTTGGCCTAGGGTGTGACCCCGGGGTCCTGGGATCGAGTCCCACATCTGGCTCCCTGCATGGAGCCTGCTCCTCCCTCTGCCTGTGTCTCTGCCTCTTTCTCTCTGTGTCTCTCACGATTAAATAAATAAAATCTTAAAAGAAAAAAAAAAAAGATTTAAAAAGATTAGGTCCCTTTTGTCCTTATTTTATTGACTCCATCATGAAAAGATACTGGAATTGTCAAATCGCTTTTCTGCATCTATGGAGATGATTTAGACGGGTTCCTTCCTTTTATTAATATGCTTTTATTCATAGGCTATTTCATATGCTAAGCAAACCTCACATTTCTGGGATAAATCTCTCTCAGACATGGTGTATCACTAGTGTCCTATGCTGTTAAATTCAACTTACTTGTATTTTGTTTAGAATTTGTGCATCCATATTTATACGCGTACTGGTCTTTTGTTTCTTTTTGGTGGCATTTATTTCTGGCTTTGGAATTAGAGTAATGCTGCAGAGTATTACTCATAAAATGGTTTTGGAAGTGTGCCCCCCCCCCTTTAAGAGCTTGACAAAGAGTAACAGACATCACTTAATATTCACCCGTGAAACTGTCTTGTTCTGGGCTTTACTTTATTGGAAGGTGTTTTTTTTTTTTATTCCAGCATTTTGCTTATTAAAGATCTATTCAAATTTTCTATTTCTTGAATCACTTTCTGTAGCTTGAATTTCTAGAAGTCAATCTATTTAATCCAATTTGTTGACATGTAATTACTTATAATGGTCTCTTATAGTCCTTTTTATTTCCTTAATTTCAGCAGTCCTTTCATTCCTGATTTTAATGATTTGAGTCCTCTCTAATTTTGTTAGTCTACCTAAATGTGAATTCTAAAGACTAACTCTGGTTTTGTTGATTTTCTTTGTTTTTCTATTTCTCAAGTATTTCTATTATTATTTCTTGCCTTCATTATTTTCATCTTTTTGTTTAGGTTTAGTTTCCTCTTCTTTTTCTATTTCAAAGTAAAAGATTAGGGTTTTTATTTTATTTTAATTTGTAAAGGTAGTCATGTAAGTTAAAATTTCCCACTGAGCACTGCTTTTAAAGTATCCCATGTATTTTTATATGTTGGTTTGACTTTTGTTCGTTATAAAAAGTATTTTCTAATTTGTCTAGTGATTGCCTTTTTTGACCCTGATTATTTAGAAGTGTGCTAATTTCTACATATTTGTGAATTTCCCATATTCCTTTTATTAATTTCTAATTTCCATGTGGTAGAGGAACAACTGTGCAAATTTAATCTTTTAAAATGTGTTGAGACTTTATTATGGCATAGCATATGGTCTATCCTATGAATGATCCACCTCCACTAGAGACAAGTGTGTATTCTACTGCTTTTGGGTGAATTATTCTATATATGTCTGTTAGCTCTAGTTGGTATTTCGTTTTGTTCAAGTCTCCCATTTTCTTACTCTTTTTCATTATAGTTTTTCTATTTCTTATTGAATAAAGCATATTAATATCTCAAACTATTATTATTGAATTGTCTATTTTCCCTCAATTTCTCCCAGTTTCTTCTACATATATTCTAGACATCTATTGTTGCACATACGATTATAACTGCTATATTTTCTTAATGAATTGACCCTTGTGCTATCATACAATGCCGTAATTTTTCCCTAGCAATATCGCGTATAGTAAAGCTTATTTTGTGTTGCATCTAATATAGGCATTCAAGATCTTTTTTGTTACTGTTATGAAATATATTTTTCTATTCTTTTAATCTGTTTGTGCCTGAATCTAAAGTAAGTCCCTTAAAAAAATAAAGTAAGTCTCTTGCAGACAACATATACTAGATTGTTTTATCCTTTTGTTAATCTCTACATTCTAATTAGAGTTTAATCCATTTATACTTAGTGCAATAATAAGGAAGGACTTATTTTTGTTCTTAGTTGCCCGTATGTCTCATGTCTTTTTATCATTCTTCCTTTACTATTTTATTTTGTGTTAAATAGATATTTTCTAGTGGTCCTTTTTAATTTATTTGTCATGGTCATTAAGAAACTTTTGAATTTTCTTAGTGTTTTCCTTTAGGATTACAAATGACACCTTAAGTTATAACAATGTAGCCTGGATATTAATGTAATAATTAATAGTATATGATTATTTTAGATTTTATACAGATTGGCTTTTTTTTTTGGTGCTGTTATTGCCACAAATTCATCCTTATGTATTATATAGCCACCAAGTAGATGTATAATTAATTGCTCTATGCAGTTGTTTTCCATTCAGATAAAATAATAAAATTGATTATAAACCAAAAGTATATTATGCTCTTTTATATTTACTATGAACTTACCTTTACAAAAGAACAAAAGTTCTTAATTTCTTCATCTAGATTTGAGTTCATGTCTAGTGACTTTTCATTTCAGGCTTAAGAAGTTCCTTTAGGAGTATCTGGGTGGCTCAATCAGTTGAACATCTGACTCTTGGTTTCATCTCAGGTCATGATCTCATGGGGTTGTGGGATTGAGCCCCATTTGGGGCTCTACACTCAGTGATGAGACTATTTGAAGATTCTCTCCCTCTGCTCGTCCCCCCATGTGCTCTCTCCTTCTGACATAAATCAATAAATCTTTAAAAAAAATTAAGTTCCTTTAGTATTTGGAATCAAACAGGTCCTCTAGTGAAAAATTGTAGATGTTTTAGTTTCTTCATTTTTGAGGAATAGTTTTGCCATGTATACCATTCTTGGCATTATTATTATTATTATTATTAATTATTGCCAACACTTTGAATATGTCAACATGCTGCCTTCTAGCTTCTTTGTTTTATGATGATAAATCAGTTGTTAATTTTTTTGAGTATCCATTGTATATGATGATTCAGTTCTTTCATGCTGATTTTAAGTGTTTGTCGTTTGACAGTTGATAATAGTGTACTTTGTTATTGATATATTGAGTTTATCTTGCTCAGAGTAACCTTAGCTGCTTTGTGTGTAAATTAAATATTTTCATCGAATATTGGGTTTTTTGAACAGTATTTCTTTTCTTTTTTTAAGATTTTATTTATTTATTCATGAAACACAGAGAGAAAGAGGCAGAGACACAGGCAGAGGGAGAAGCAGGCTCCATGCAGGGAGCCTGACGCGGGACTCGATCCCTGGACTCCAGGATCATGCCCTAGGCATATCTCCTTAACATTCTCTACCTGTTGAGGTAGTAATAATACTTTCTTTTAGTTTTTTAGACATTGTTTTCATAGTTGGAGATATTTTTAAAATGTCTGAGTTAAAGCTTTATCTAGAATGTCTAACTACCTTCTTTAAGTATACCTTTTGTATGGATTTTTATTTATTTATTTGAGAGAGGAGCATGAGTCTGGGGAGGAGCAGAGGGACAAGCAAATTCCCCACTGAGTGGAGACCCCAATGTGGGGCTCAACCCCGGGACCCTGAGATCAAAACCTGAGCCAAAGTCAGATGCTTAACCTACTGAGCCACCCAAGCACCCTGAGGATATTCTATTGAGTGTATTGAATATTCTTCTACCCTGCATATGAGCCATACTTTATTTCTTCGCACGTCTCATACTTTTGGTTGAAGACTAGAATAGTTTGATTTGGTAACTCGAGAAATCAGAATCTCTTTTTAAGAGTTTTTCAAAGCATATATAAATCTCTTATTTTCCAGATTTTCCTCCCAAGTTTTGAGTTAGTCTATTGTTTGCCTCAATTGTAATTTATCACCTCAAGCAGAAGCAAGTAAAACATTTGCCTGTAAATATTTTCAATATATGCAACGTCCCCTTTCCCTTTTGGTATTGCCTTTAACATTGGGCAAGTTGTGAGTCAGGTAAAATTAACATAAGCCTTGGAATCAGTCTTCTAAGGAGCCACTGAACATTTCAAAACAAATAGCTGCACTTATTTCCTAATAAGCTCCATTCCGTTCTTTATGGTACCACCGGGAATGCCAGCTGCTATTTCCAGGCTACTAAGTTGGGAATAGGGAGATTGGAATGAGTTAAGTTAAAATGCCACAAATATCAATGTTTTTACTAAGGTTCTGTTTTTCATGAAGAAGCCCCATGCAGGTTCCAGAAGCCTTTGGTTAGTTTTTAATGTTTCCAAATCTGGATTCTAACAGTTTTTCCAGTTTCATTGCATTTCTTTTGCAGAAAGCACAAAGTCAGGATTTCTTATTCCACTGTTTTGCTGACGGTTACATGGGTTTTTAATTCCTAATTTGTAAACAATAATTTAAATCTACCTAGAAAGGATGACACTTTGGGGCACCTGGGTGGCTCAGTGGTTGAGCACTTTGGCTCAGGCTGTGATTCCAGTGTCCTGGGATCGAGTCCCACATCAGGCTCCCTGTGAGGAGCCTGCTTCTCCCTCTGCCTGTGTCTCTGCCTCTTTCTGTGTGTCTCTCATAAATAAATAAAATCTCTAAAAAAAGGGGGGGATGATATTTTTCAATGGTTTATCTGAAAGGTTTATAGATTTTTAAAAATCATAGTAAATACTAATTTAGTATATTTAAACTAAGCTGATATAGTCTTCTTTGAGGTTTTTTTTTTTTAATTGCTTAGTTTTCACTTTTCTGGGACATTAATGTGAAGTATCTTTCAAGACATTAATATATCCTGTAAGACTTCCAGTTTTGTGAATTTATACTAAAAATATTATTTAAAAAATTACAAGAATCTTCTTAGCTTCTAGCTCTTTTCTGTTTGATATAACAACAAAATAAGGGAAAAGGAATATCAGCATATTTAAAAATGACTGTTAAACAGGAGCATTTTTATTCTTCTGTCATCCTGAAATATAATACATAGACAACCTATAGATATGGATAAGTAAAAGAACAAACAGAAGCTTAGCATGAAGAATAAAGAGTAATTGGATTTTCATATATTGAAATTTTAAAAGAGGAAACATTTAGCTGGCAGAGACTGTAAGATGGACGATTTCCAATTTGATACTGAAATGAACAAATAGATTTTTTTTTAAGGGTGGCTGATGTAAGCATGGTTTCTTATGAGAATGAGACAGAAACATTTTTCTCATAATGAAGTCTTAACTTCATGGAATTTTAATGCTTGCAAGCAACTAGTGAATAGCATTTTAAACAGAAAAAGTAACAAATCTGTAACATTAAAAAACATTCTAAAAAGCTAATATTTTATTCCCATTTGTCAAAGCAAAATGAATGTTTGAATAGATATTATTGAATAACCTGTTTCAATGAATGTAGCAAATAATTTAAATGATCCATGGCTTTCTTTTTATTATTAAAAAGCCACCTAGATACATAGGCAATTTAATTATATCAGCTCAAGCAGTGTGCATTTTTATATTTTTAAAAGGATAACTTATAGTATATATTTTTATAAACTGCCTTTTTATTGGTTGAAAACCAGCATGTCAATGTGATGTTATACGATTCTAAGTATAGAATAAGCTGATCAAATGGGCAAAGATCATCTACGTGATTAACACAAAACATTATCTATATTAATCACCATGTACCAGAAAATAAAGGGACTATATTATTTAATTAATTAAGCTATCAAAATGCCATAATAGTGAACACACACACGTACACACACTAATCATTAAGATCCCAATGGAAGCAGAATTGAAGTAGAGAAAATTTAATGGGATCATATTACTTTCCACAAAATGTGTTTTTTATATTTTCTTAAGTCTCCTCTGAGAAGTATATTAAATCAAATACTTGAACTTAATCAATGTTGACATAAAAGTGGGAGAAAAAAATTCATGTTAAAATGAACTGCATGTTCTGTTTTCCATATATTAATAAGTATCTTTATAGAGAAGACCTTGGAACAAAAGTCAGTCAGGCTTTGTTTCAGAAAACCTTTTTCCCCACACGTTGTATTTGGGACAATCAGAAGCCTTGTTGCTGTTCTGCAGGGTTGGGCAGCCAGGTTGGGGTTGGCCAACATCCCACAATGCTCTCCATGCTGGACTCCAGGTTCTGGGTTATCTGCAGAGAGGAATTAAAATATATTGATATTTCTCGTTATGTTAAAATATTGAAAAACAAATGTTTTAAACAACCAACTGGTTTATTCTTTGTGATTGATATTACTTACATCATCTTAGTCATTTAAAAGTAAATACATGTCATTTATGATCCACAAGCAAGATCATAGGGTATCCAGTTTATCTTTTAAATTATCTTTTGACATATTCAATATCGATAATTGTGCAATATTGTTAGCCCTGAAAACTTATAATACTGTCTCCTAAGACTGAAAATGTTTCCTTTGTTTAGAAAGATGAGATTTAAACTTTCAGTAAAAGAAATATGTGAAGAAAACAAACAAATTCCTTAAAGGATAGTAACACAAAAATTACAGAAGGAAGAGAAAATATGGAATTCTTAATAGAAATTACTCAATAAAAATAAATCCAAACTTAATATTTGAATTTATTAATGATATTCACATATTATTACTTTTATCCCTATAGTATATCCTTGTCACCTTGTCATATGTCTAGGGTAACTTTTTCCTTATACCTTAAAATTTCTGTTTTCAAACTTTTATATTAGTGATGGACCCCATAATTTTTTATTTTCATATGTCAAATGAGAGAAAATAATTTTAGTTATTGTAAATAAATATAAATCAATAAATATTTCTAAAATATAGGCCAAATGTGTATTACATATTTAATGCCATGCTAATCTTCATTCTGCTTCATATCCAAGTGTCATTTCTTTTAAATTTACTTGATTTGGTAAATACATAGAAATACTTAATATTAGAGTATTAGAGCTGATTTTCTCCTCAATAATTATCAGTAGCAGAGGTTCATATCGTAATTAATATCTTGTTTTTAATGTGTAAATCTACCTATAAAATGTGAACAACATGCACTCAAAATCTACTCTTGGATATTAAAAAATTGGAAATTGCTCTCTTGTTGTGTACATACATGATCAGAATTTTAAAAATAAAACTTTTTAAAGTTTTTATTTACGTTCAAGTTAGTTACCATCCAGTGTAATATTAGTTTTGGGGTGTACCATATATTGATTCAACACTTCCATGTAAGGCCCAATGCTCATCACAGCAAGTGCATTGTTTAACATCCATCACCTATTTCACCCACCCCCCAACCTCCCTTCTGGGAACCATCAGTTCATTCTCTATTGTTAAGAGATTACTTCTTGGTTTGCCTCCTTCTAACTTTTTTTCCCTTGTTGAATTGTTTATTTTCTTAATATCCACACAATGAGTGGGATCATATGGTATTTATCTTTCTCTGAATGACTTATTTCAATTAGCATAATATTTTCTAGCTCCATCCATGCTGTTGCAAATGGCAGGATTTCATTCTTTTTTATGATCGGGGAATATTCCAGTGTGTGTGTGATTTCTCCTTTATTCATTTGTCAATCAAAGGACACTTGCAGTTTTTCCATAGTTTGGCTATTGTATATGCTGCTATAAACATCTGAGCGTGTTTTCCTTTGGATTAGTATATCTGTACTCTTTGGGTAAAAACCTAGTGGTGCATTGCTAGAGTGGTTCTGTTTCTAACTTTCTGAGGAAGCTTTACAGAGTGGATGTACCATTTTACATTCCCACTAGCAGTGAGAGAGGAATCCCCTTTCTCCACACATGTGCCAGCTCCGTTTTTCCTTTTTTTTTTTTTTTTTTTTTTTTGGTTTTAGTCATTTTGACAACTGTGAGATGATATCTCACTTTGGTTTTGATTTTTAGTACTTCCCTGATGATGAGTGATGTTGAGAATCTTTTCATTTACCTATGGACCATTTCTATGTCTTCTTTGGAAAAGTGTCTGTCCATGTCTTCTGCCTATTTTTAATTAGAGTATTTGTCTTTTGGGTGTTGGGTTTGATAAGTTCTTTGTAGATTTTGGATATTAACCTTTTATCAGATATGTAATTTGAAAATATTTTCTCCCATCCCAGAGATTGCCTTTTAGTTTTGTTGATTGTTTCCTTTACTGTGAAGAAGCTTTTTATTTTGATGAAGCCTCAAGAGTTTATTTTTGCTTTTGTTTCCCTTGCCTCAGGATACATATCTAGAAAGAAGTTTACTATGCCCAGTATCAAAGAGGTTACTGCCTGTGTTCTCCAGAATTTTAATTGTTATCTAGTTCATATTTAGGTCCTTCATCAATTTTGAATTTATTTTTGGATATGGTGTAGGAAGGTAGTGCGGTTTCATTCCTTTGCATGTCACTGTCCAGTTTTCCTAACACCATTTGTTAAAGAAACTTCTTTTTTCTCTTGGATATTCTTTCCTATTTTGTTGAAGATTAATTGACCATATAGTTTTGGTTTCCATTTCTGGGTTTTTTATTCTGTTCTATTGATCTGTGTGTCTGTTTTGGCGCCGGTGCCATACTGTTTTGATCACGACAGCTTTATAATATAATAATTTGAAGTCTGGAATCCTGATGTCTCTAGTATAGCTCTTCTTCTTCGAACTGTTTTGGCTATTTGGGTATTTTGTGGTTCCATATACAGTTAGGATTATTCTTGCTCTGTGAAAAATGTTCATGCTATTTTGATAGGGAAGGCATTAAATATGTAGATCACTTAGGGCAGTATAGACATTTTAACGATGTTTGTTTTTCTAACCCATGAGCATAGAATATTTTTCCATTTCTTTATGTCATCTTCAATTTCTTTCATCAGCGTTTTCTAGTTTCCAGAATATAGGTCTTTCTTTTCTTTTTTTAAAAGATTTTTATTTATTTATTCATGAGAGACACAGGGAGAGAGGCAGAGACACAGCAGAGGGAGAAGCAGGCCCCATGCAGGGAGCCCGATGTGGGACTCGATCCCGGGACTCCAGGATCATGACCTGAGCAGAAGGCAGGTGCTCAGCCACTGAGCCACCCGGGCTGCCCCTAGGTCTTTCACTTCTTTGGGTAGGTTTATTCTTAGGTATCTTAATGTTTTTGGTAGAATTGTAAATGGTATTGATTCCTTGATTTCTCTTTGTGATGCTTCATTATTGTTGTATCAATTTGCAACAGATTCGTGTACATTGATTTGTATCCTGTGACACTACTTAATTCATTTTCAGTTTCTAGCAGTTTTTTGGTGGAGTCTTTTAAGTTTCCTATATAGAGTATCATGTCCTTGTCTTATTCCAGACCATAGAACAGAAGTTCTCAGTTTTTCTCCATTGAGGATAATAGCTGTGGTTTTCTTCATATGTGGCTTTTATTATATTGAAATATGTTCACTCTAAATTTACTTTGAGGCTTTTTTTTATCATTAATGGATGTTGTACTTTGTCAAATGCTTTTTCTGCATCTATGGAAATGATCATATGGTTCCTATCCTTTCTTTCATAAAAAAGTAATTTATCACATTGACTGATTTGCGAATATTAAATCAGACTTGCAGCCCAAGAATAAATCCCACTTGATCGTAGCGAACGACTTTTTAAATTGGATTCAGCTTCTATTTTATTGAGAATCTATGTTCATCAGGAATATTGGCCTGTAGTTTCCCTTTTTGGTGGAGTCTTTCTCTGGTTTGGTAGGAATGTCATGCAAGCATCACCAAATGAGTTTGAAAGTTCTCCTTCCTTTTCTATTTCTTGGAATAGTTTGAAAAGCATAGGTGTTATTTCTTCTTTAATCATTTGGTAGAATTTGCTATGAAGCAATCCTGACCTGGAGTTTTGTTTATTTGCAGTTTTTAAATTCCTCATGCAATTTCTTTCCTGGATTTTGTTTGTTCAAGTTTTCTATGTCTTCCTCTTTCAGTTTTGGTAGTTTAAGTGTATCTAAGAATTTCTCCATTTCTTTCAGGTTGTCCCACTTGTTGGCATATAGTTTCTGTAATATTATCTTATAATTATATTTCCATGGTTGTTATTCCTCCTCTCTCATTTGTGATTTTATTTTGATCCTTTCCTTTTTTTTTTTTTTTGATGAGTCTGGCTAGAGGATTATCAATTAATTTTTTCCAACAAATCACTCCTGGTTTCATTGATCTGTTCTATATTTTCTTTATATGATTTATTTCTGTTCTGATCTTTATTATCCCCTTCCTTCTGTTATCTTTGAGCCTTATTTTTTGTTCTTTTTCCCTTTTTTTACTTCTTTTTGGTGTAAGGTTAGGTTTTTTATATTTTTCTTGTTTCTTAGGGTGAACCTGTATTGCTATAAAATTCTCTTTTAGGACCACTTTTGCAATACCCCAAAGGATTTGAATGGTTTTGTTTTCATTTTCATTTGTTTTCACGTATTGTTTTTAAATACATTCTGACACCCTATGTCTTTTGATTTGGGCACTTAGTCCATTTACTTTCAAATAAATTGTTGATAGATAAATATTTATGTTCATTTTATTACTTGTTCTGTCATTCTTGAGATTTCTCCAATCATCTCTTGTCTCTGCCACTTTTGGTCTCTCCCTTGCACTCAGAGTCCCCTTTAATATCTCTGGCAGGACTCTTTAAGTGTTTGTGAACTCCTTTAGTCTTTGGGAAACACTTTATCTCTCCTTCTGTTATGAGTGATAGCCTTGCTGGAATAGTATCCAGAGTATTCTTGGCTGCAGATTTTCCCATTCAGCATTTTGAATATATCATGCCTCTCCCTTCTGGCTTGCAAAATTTCTGTTGAAAATTGCCAGCCAGCCTTATGAGTTTCCCCTTGTATACTAAGGACTCCTTTTGTCTTGCTGATTTTAAGATATTTCTTTATCACTATATTTTGCCAATGTAATTATAATATGTCTTGTGGTGGCCTGATTTTGTTGATTTTGATAGGATTTCTCTGTGCCTCCTGGATCTGGATGTGTTTTTACTTCCCCAGATTAGGGAAGTTTCCTGCTATTATTTCTTAAAATAAATTTTCCACCATAGTTTCCCTTTTTCTTTTGGGACTCCTTTAATAGGACATGTCATGCTTGTTGTTGTCATGCTTGTTGGAGTCACTAAATTCTCTAAGCCTATTCTTGTGTTGTATAATTCTTCTTTCTCTCTTTTTTCAGCTTCATTATTTTCCATTATTTTGTCTTCTATGTCACTAATCCATTCCTTTGTTTCCTCCAGCCTTCTGTTCATTGCATTAAGCCTGATTCCAATCTCATTTATTGCATTCTTCATTTTTGATTGATTATTTTTTAGCTTTTTTATCTCTTATTTTCTCAATCCCACTAAGTATCCTTATGTTTGTTTTTTTAAA
The DNA here is from genome assembly GCA_017311455.1 of Otocyon megalotis megalotis. Lineage (NCBI taxonomy): Eukaryota > Metazoa > Chordata > Mammalia > Carnivora > Canidae > Otocyon > Otocyon megalotis. The sequence continues at coordinate 311,344 of JAEUCK010008735.1, read as the reverse complement.
TTCTCCATCAGGCATGTTACTCATATATGTTTTGTTTAGCTCTCCGCCTGTGGCCTTATCTTGTTCATTCATTTGGAATGAATTCCACTATCTTGGCATTTTCTCTGTCTCTGATTTCTTCTGTATGTTAGAAAACCCAATTATTTCCCTTGCTCCTGGAAGTAATGGCTTTATGAAAAAGAGGTTGTGTAGTGCTCAGATCCTGGTACTTTAGAGAGTGTATATCGTGGGTACTCTGCTGTTGTGTTATAACTGCTCTGTCCTTTAAGCAGTCATCTGCAGAGGCTGTCCCTGTGTCCTGTGGGTAAGTGTTTGGTTCCTGGCTCCATGTTTATGCTGAAGGGTAGGAGAGGAAAATGGCACCAGCCAGCTACTTTGTTCCCAGAGAAGCACCTCTGTGGTTGCTGCCTCTTAAGAAAGAACTCCTAGAAGAGTAAATGTTCCCCACACTATGTGCCCAAAGAGCTTTCTCAGTCAGTTTCCACACCATCTTCCCCCAGGTTGTTTGTCTGCTTTCTTTCCAGGAGCAGTGCAGTGCTCTCTGGGTTCTAGACCAACCTAGCTTACTGACCCTTAAAACTTTAGGCTTTGAGCCTTGCTGGTTACAAGAACTCATGAAATTCAGACTCATTTCCCAAGCCAATAGCTTTGAGGAAACATTCTTCTTGTGCATTCCCCTGGGTTCTTTACCCTCTTGTCCTTCTCTATGACCACAGATCCTTCCCTCCATGGCACCTGTGATCCATTTCTCCTCTAAACCATTTCTCTGTACTTCCTACCTTCTTTAGTGTGGCCTCTTCTCTTCCTTTACTTGTGGAGTTTGTTCCGTCAATCCTTAGGTTGATTTAGGATGGTTTGATAGATTTTATGGGACAAGATGATCCTAGGGTTCTCCTACTCTGCCACAATCTTTCTCTCAGAATAAAAGCTTTTAAAACTTAGATTCCCATGCAAAATAAAACTCCACGAATGTTAAAAAGTGGAAGGCAAAAATAGAGATATTTATCATTATTTACATATTCATTATAGACATGGCACCATTTCAGATATTCTTGATAAAATAAAAATAACATATTTACACATGCTCATAGAACTTACCCTCTGAGAAAATTGGAAATACAAAGGAAGCAGGCATATCCTTCTCAAAAATAGTTTAAATATATGTGAAGCTTAGCTTCATAGACAATTTTTTTGTTTTCTCAATTTAGTTTTTCAGTTTGAAAATATAAGTAACTTTTATCTATGCAATAACCTCCCCCTCCTTTTTTGGTATACTTTAATCAATTAATGTTGAGGATCTATGGAACAAATAATCTTTTTTTGTCCTCCTTAATTCAGAACCATTAAGAAAAATGGCACAGAAAAATGTGGAGACACAAATTCCAATATGCAGCTACTAGTTAATAAAGCGGATTGAGAATATGGTTTTCCATCTATAGACATATTTGCTTACAACCAACCCTGAATTAGATAGAGACTTTCTAATAGTATAGGCCATACCCAGGGATAAGAGACTATATAGCAAATGTGGAATGGAGAAGCAGAAAACTGCATCTGCATCTTAAAGGAAAACCCAGAGAGTCTATGCATGATGTTCACTTTCTTCACCCAGTCACACCAGCCAGATATATCACTGATCCTGGAACCTTGGGGAGGGAATGATGCTGCAGAGAGGCCAGAGTCTTTCTTATTTTTTTTCCTAGCTGGAAGTAAAGATAATTTTGCTTATAACTTAGATTGCAGTGGTTCCCAAACAAGGCACATAACATATGGTAGTTTGCAGCATATGTTGGACAGAAAGCATTTAATAATGGTAGGATATCAAATTTATACAAATTTGGACAAAGGTGTTTTACTATTAATGTTTGAGTTAGTGCACCTCAAACTTTTCATTCCCATTATGAAAGCTACAGTTTACATTGAAAAGTATAAACATGAAAGTCACCTATTTTTAAATAAACATTCCTGGTAACTGTTTCTTTTGTGTAAAGTGAAAAATATATTCTTATCACAACACTGTATAAGCTGTCTTCCAGTATGAAGATGATATATTATTAGCTGGCATCTTATTTTAGTCAGAATTATTGAAACTTGGAATTGGAAGGAATATTATGATTATCTGTTCCAAAGTCTTTCTTTCTTTATTTATTTTTTACCATCGAGGTCCAGAAGTCCAGACAAGTCCATTGGTCTGTGACAAAGTCAGACCTAAGTTTGATAGGTTAGGACTAGGACTCTATTTTCCTCACTCCAGGTCCAGTGGTCTTTCTCATTTACTGACATAACCTCTGTAACATTAAATGAACATGAGCTACCTTATTAAAGTTTAGAAATACATCGAGAAGTGTGCTAATTAAAAGTATACAGCTCAGCAGATTTTCACACAGTAAGCACACGCATGTGATCTCCACCAAATTAGTATCTGTTAAGTTCCCTCATGCGACCCACAGTTCACCATTAAGATAAAACCCATCCTGATGACTACCACCAAAAAGAGGTCCCCGTCTCCTGTATTTTAACCAAGTAGAATCCGAAAATGTACTCTTCTGATTCTGGTTTCTTTCATTCAGTGCTACATTGTGTGATTCTTACTTTTTTTTTTGCATGAAATATGTGTTGATTGTCATAGCTACATGTAGTTCAGGCTACTCTCTCTTGCATGGTTCTGATATGCACAAATCTGTTATCACAGTTTAGTTAAATAACAACGGTCCCCAACAATATAATTCAAATTCAGTTTCCGTGGTATATTAAATATGAATATTTGCGTAAAATAGAAACTTCACTGCTGGCTTTTCAGTTCACAAGTTATTATGTAAATAGTAGTTGTACATCCATGGTCACTGATCATTCATGTCTTTCTTTCAAAGAGTGTCAGTGAATAGTCACTGAGCATCTGTTATTTGGTTCATGCACAGATAGCAAGGTGCACAGTTGTGTTGTTTTCTTGATTCAAAGTGTTGAACACATGTGACATATTAGGAAAAAAAATAAAATAACTGAGAGAAAATTGTCCAATAAAGACCAAAGAACAACAAAGGAAAGAAAAGTCAGAATTCTGGAAGGAAAAAATAGTCATTAGAGGATCTGGAAATGACAATGGCAAACCTGGAATAGGAAGAAACCTAGACTTGCATGAAGTTATAATATAGACCATACTGAAAACTATGATGAATATATTTTAAAAAGGTAATCTCCTTAACACGTTGTAATTGACTTAGAAATGGAAAATTGCATGTGATTGAAATGGAGCATTTATTTCTTGAGGTAGACAGAATGAATGCCCCCGAAGAGGTCCATGTCTTAATACCTGAAACTAATGAAAATGTACCTTACCTGGTCAAGGGGCCTTGCAGAGGTCATTAAATCAAGGACCTTCAGAGGAGGAGCATATCCTGGATTGTCTAGGTAGGCCTAATATAATCACCGGGGCTTCCTGAGAGGAACATAGAAGGGTCAAAGAAAGATTATCCAGAGGGGCCAATCTCATCACATGAGTCCTTAAAAGTGGATAATCTTTCCTGTCTGTAGTCAGAGGGAGATGTGAGTTTAGAAGAATGGCCAGAATGCTGCAGTATTGCTGGCTTTGAAGATAGAGAAATGAGACTCAAGCCAACGAATATTAGCAGCTTCTAGAAACCTAAATAAATAAATAAATAAATAAATAAATAAATAAATAAGCAGATTATCTCCTAAGCTTCCAGAAAGGAAGACAGCCCTGCAGTCTTCTCGAGTTTAACCCAGTCAGATGTGTGTCAGGCTTCTAACCTGCAGCACTATCAGACAATAAGTTTGTGTAATTCCAAGCCACTAAATTTGTGACACTTTGTTAGTGTAACAACATAAAACTAACACATTTGTCCTTTGAGTTGCATGCAGTATGGTGGAAATCTTCACTGTAAAGGAAAATAAATTTGTGGGATTCGAAGAGAATGTTAATAGAATTGTTGCATAAATAACTGGCTAGAAAATGACACCTCTGCCATTCCAGCCACAGGAACTTAATAGAGGGGAACTTGTTGACATAAATGAAGAAAATGGTTGGAAAGGGGGAAGATGTCCCAGAGGAAATGATGGACTAAAATCTTCAGGAATTCTTTGATGAATATCATGGCACTGAAAACTCAAAGGATAAAAGATTGAAAGTTTCATCTATTGTCAAACAGAAGTATGTTCATATTGTGTTCATTCTAGATTATAAGTTACAGGATGAGAACAAAGAACTATTCAAAGGGTTTGTGATAAGTTTTTTACAACAAATAAAACACTCTGATTCTCAATATCTAATATTTTAATTTGTAGTGGACCAAATAAATACTAATTTTACTCTTGTTTCATTTTCCTCTGCATGTGTGACCAACTGTAAGATTTTAAAATGTTGACAGAGGTTTGTAAAGGTCATGGAACAATTCTAATTTTTTTTTTATTGGTAATTATGACCACTTGTCACAGTGCAGCTTTCATGAGCCTTTTATGATCTTTCATTACCACGCAAAGCAAGGGCTGACTGTACTGGATTGCAATAATGCAATAACATTTGTTTTTCTATTTAGTTCTGGATAGGCATTTGGGTTGTTTTAGTGAATAGTACCATTGTGTACATTCTTCTACATGTTCTTTGGTGAACAAATGTGTACACACTCCATATGTGTTAAGAGCTGAATTGTCAAAATAGAGGACGTATGACTGTTCAGATTTAGTAGGAACTGCCCAAGGTAACTAACTATTCATAGTGGCTGCACTAATTTATACAAATATTCATGAGAGTTGAGACTGTTTCACAATCATTCCAAAATTTTGTATTGTCTGTGTTTTTTTAACCCATTTGATGAAGTATGTAGTGGTATCTCACTGAGGTTTAAATTTGCATTCTCCTGAAGGCTCAATATAATTTTAGTCTTTTTAATATTTTTTCTACTTATATATCTTTTTACTGACTTATGGGAATTTTTATGTAGTCAAGCTATGAGCTCTTAGTCTTATCAACGCCCATCCCCCACGTCTTAGTAGTGTCTTTCAATAAATAGATGTTCTAAATTTTTATGCAACCAAAATTTTAATCTTTTCATTTTTTTAAGTGCATTTGTGACCTAGTTTAATAAACATTGTATCATACAAAAGCAATGATGATTCTCTCTTGTTTTTTGGTAAATCTGTTATTGTGTGACTTTCAAACTTAGGTCTACAAATCACCTGGAAATGACTTTGTATATACTGATATATAAGGGTAAAGATTATCTTGTTTTGGTTGCATATGGACATCCAATTGACCCAACAATATTTATTCAAAAGACTATCTTTTCCCAACTGGTGTAAGAGTTTCTGTCTTGTGTTATCCCATCCTTTGGTCCTTACTCTCATCCCCACACCATGATTATCCACATATTTTTTCTACAAATCTCTTTTGACATTGTCCTGTACATTTTCTGGCTTGTTATCTTACTTGCTCTGAAACAAGTCTGATGCTTGGGCAAAATAAGCTCAGCAAATAAGCATTACTAAATAAATGTCTCATGTTAGCATACGATACTCAAGTAGGTCCTCCATAAGAGCCTCAATACTTATGGAAATATGGGGTAAGACACCCGCATTTCTACATGGAGATGTGGAAGACTTTTTTAGAGAAGGTAAGGCATGAAGTAGGGCTTAAAAAATAGTTAACATGTTAATAAGTAGATAAGGAATCAGCATTTAGGAAGAGGTGATAACCAGAGTTGAAAACAGGAGGTAATGAGGCTGTTTAAGAGAGTGGGTGTGATTGAAATGTGCATTTGAGGGCAAGTGTGTTTGTGATTGAGTGAAAGAGAATTTTATGTCAGTGTATATGTGTGCAAGAGAAAAAAAAATTAAAAAGGGAAAACGTGTGTATGTGTGCATTCAGAGTGCTGAGATATCAATCCCAAAGGAGTTAAAATTAAACTGGGTAAACATGCTTTGGAGCACATGAAAAAATGTGTAGTGAAGTACAGGGGAAAATATTAGATCATCTATTCATAGATATATTTTAAAGATTGGATTTATTGGGACGTCTGGGTGGCTTAGCGGTTAGGCGTCTGCCTTTGGCTCAGGGTGTGATCCCAGAGTCCTAGGATCGAGTCCCACGTCGCGCTCCCTGCATGGAGCCTCCTTCTCCCTCTGCCTGTGTCTCTGCCTCTCTCTCTCTGTGTCTCTCATGAATAAATAAAGTCTTTAAAAAAAATTGAATTTATCTATCATCTATCTATCTATCTATAGAGCATGGGAGGAGGGGCAGAGGAATATATATAGAGAGAATCCCAAGCAGACCCCACATTGAGCATGAAGCCTGACACAAGGCTCGATCTCATGTCCCTGAGATCATGACCTGAGTCAAAATCAAGAGTCAAATGCTTAAACAAATGAGCAACCTAGTACCCCTGATTGGTTTATATTTTTATCTAAATAGAAATAAGACCTTGAATGCTACTGAAATTTAACTTCATTTTACCAGAGGCATCATTCCTCTTTTATGTGTCAGAAGATCCTACGTCAGTAAGAAAACTCAAAGTGTTCTGGGGGAAGGGGGAGTCCTGTAATAAAAAAGGATTGTCGGTAGCTCCTGGGTTCATGATTTTATTTCCAGTGATTGTGTCATGATTTAAGAAATATGTACCTGGTTAAAATGAATTTATGACTCCGTTTTCTGGTTTTCACTCAATTAATGTTTGCAAAAGGGGTACATTGCTTATGGTAATCATTTATAAAGAAATAAAAATTAAAGGCTTTGTGATTAAGAATAGTAAGTCAGATGAAAAAGAAAATAACAGAGTTGCATTTCTATATCCAGGAGGAGCTGTTCTTAGATATCTATGAAATATGTTAATTATGCATAAATTCATATGTGAAAAACGTGGGTAAAATATAAAGATAGGGGATCCCTGGGTGGCGCAGTGGTTTGGCGCCTGCCTTTGGCCCAGGGCGCGATCCTGGAGACCCGGGATCGAATCCCACGTCGGGCTCCCGGTGCATGGAGCCTGCTTCTCCCTCTGCCTGTGTCTCTGCCTCTCTCTCTTTCTTTCTCTGTGACTATCATAAATAAAAAAAAAATTAAAAAAAAAATATAAAGATATGTCAGCTAGATTATTGGAAATATACCTCTTTCTTTATCTTTCATAGTTAATAAACCTATTATTTATTGAGCTTTGAGAGAGTAGTTAAGACTATTATGAACTCCTCCTGGCTCACACGACATGTAAAATTAAGGACCCAAAATCTAGAGACAAACATCTATAATGTTTTACAATAACATTTAAAATTCTGTGACAGGGCACCTGGGTGGCACAGTGGTTGAGCGTCTGCCTTTGGCTCAGGGCATGATCCCAGGTTCCAGGATCGAGTCCTGCATCAGGTTGCCCGCAGGGAGCCTGCCTCTCCCTCTGCCTGTGTCTCTGCCTCTCTCTGTGTATCTTATGAATAAATAAATAAATAAACAAATACACAATCTTTAAAAAATAGGATATACATAAACTTCACAAAAATAAAATAAAATAAGACTCTGCAATGTTATACTTTACCCAGTAGTTTTTAAAGTTTAATTAAAGTGAATAATCAATTTTTAGAAAACTCATTAGTGTCTTAAAAAAAAAAAACATACAATTGAGAAAAATGGGTTCTGGTAGGAAAAAAAAAAAGGGCTGAAATTATTAGTAGCAAATAATACCAGAACAAATTAAATGCATTCATTGCCAGATTCTTCTACCAGAAAACATTGTAGTGTCGTTGATTTGAAAACAAAAGATTGTACAATTGATGCCAATTAGGAAGAATTTAGATAAATTAAAATTGTGCGTATACACATAAATCCACACCGAATGGAAGCGTATATCCAGAAATCACAAAGACTCAGAGTTAAGCAGTTACCCAGAAGTAGACCATATAAAACAAAACGCAGCGATAAAAATAATAATTGGTGATGACAGCACTTCCATGGGAGGTGTGTAAATATTCACAGATGTCGTAACCTCATCCTGGACTAACCCTTGTATCACGATGTGATGCCTTTTGTCGTTTATTAAAGTCTTTGAGTTAAGGTCTCTAATTTGTCCAAGTATAGCTTCTCAGCTTTCTTGCCTTCATTGCATAATCTATCTTTTCCATCTCTTTTCTTTCATTCTGCGTGTGTCCTTAGATCTGAATTGAGTCTCTTGTAGGCAATATACAAATAGGTCTTTTTTAATTCATTTGGCCAGTCTCTCTCATCGGAGCTTTTAGTTCATTTACATTTAATGTAATTATTGACAGGCATATTCTTAATACTATTTTGTTGATTATTTTCTGGCTGTTTTTGAAGTCTGTCCTTTTCTTGCTCTCTTCACTTACAGTTTGATTTCTTTCTTCTTCTTTTTTTTTTTTTTTGGTTTAAGCTTAGATTCCTGTCTCATTATCTTTTGTGTATATGTCTGTAGGCAGTAAATGCTTTTTGAAAGACAAGACGAGGGAAGAAATGTAAACGTAAATGTGTTTGCTCCTCTTCATGATACTTTAGTTGCTTCGACTGATTTCAAGCCAAAAGAAATTTTAAACAAAAGCTTGGCTGAGAGATACTCTCTGTTTCTGTGTGAATAGTTATTTTAGTAGTTAGAGATGACCTTTGTGGAGTCCTGGACCCACATGTCCACGATATTCCATGTCCTTTTTTTTCCTCCCTTTTTTGAAAGAGTTTTCTATCGTTCTTATTTGCTAACTCCCCCTTCTGATATGATGGGCCTCATTTTCTTTACAAGCAGCTTTTGTTATCTCTGCCACCGCATTTTTTTCAGCTTTATTCCACTTTACCTTTGTAAATGAAAGAAGTGAGGATGAGAGGAGAGAGTATAAATTCCAGAGTATTCTTCTCAGAGAAGAATATATAATCATAGTAAATTAGTTACAGTAGCAAGTACAGCTACTCAGCTATACTTATATTAGCAGGCTTGAAATATCAGTGCTTTAATTCTTATTTTTGGCATTGAATTCTAGAAGCTATAACACTAGATGGCCTGTCTTTCATTCATTAAATATCAGGAAAAAGTAAGAAAAGTATAAACACTCCTTCTGGTCTTTTCTCATAATGTGTTAGTTGAAGTTTTAGTTTGGCTCTTAGGTCTCCTAATATTATATTTTTTTAGTTAACATACAAAATACTGAATTTTAATGAAAACTTGAGACACTCTGAGTATTCATAGAAAGACTTACCTTTTTTTTCCCCTCTTTTTCTTTGAAATATGCATGATTTGGTTTATCTTCTTTCCCAGTATCACACATGTATGTATTATGCTGAAAGTAATCTAATAAAACGGAGTCTATCCCACTAATTTGTAAATCAAGTTCCCCCTCCAATTTTTTTTTTTTGGTTTTTATTTAAATTCCAGTTTGTTAGCATACAGTGTAATGCTAATTTCAGATATTGCCAGGGTTTTGTTTTGTTTTGTTTTCTTTGTAACTCCCCCCTCCACACACACAGGTCTTGTTAAACCTAAGGCTCATTTTTATGAGAATAAAGTTTATAGAGTTAGCTTTTATTTAATTGTAATTTAAGATAGATTTGTCCCTTAAATTCTCAAAGGACAGATGCTTTGTTGGGGAATATGATAAAGCAATGATTACTAGTTTAAAGTCCAGACTCATTTATACTACACTAGAAAAGTGACTTTGGTTCATTCACTTACAAAAAAACAAAATAATACAAAACAAACACACACACACACACACAAACAGTAAACAAAGAAAAACAAAACAAAACAAAAAAACTACCTCTGTATTGTCATCTGTAGTATAAGCAAAAATAACACGCAGCCCCAAATATTTTTTTCTCAAGTTTGTATGTCATAATGTCTATAGTGTCCCTTTATATATGATAACCTGATTTGGATTCAAGTTGGGTATTTATCTTAACCCCGGAGAAGGAAATTGCACCTGAACAGATTTTTTTAAAAATCAGGATAAAGTTCTACAAAATATTGGTTGGACAAACTATGTAACCTTGAATATTTTGTCTCAATATCTTCATCTGCAAATAGGGTTATAATAAAACTCAAATTATAGGGTTAGTTTTAGGATTAAATGAGATAGCTATCTAAAATTATAGCACAGATATTGGCACATAGCATGCAATACAGTTACTATTTTTCGTAAACTCTGCTTGTGTGGCCTGTGTTCCAAGCCAATCAATAGATGGAACTATATCTATATTGAAGATCCAGGAATGTTATGGTGGTGATTACAAAGCCAATCATCATTATATTTATAGATGTTATTATATTCCCCAAGACTTATTTTCCATTTTCTAATCCCCAAGTAAATTGTCTATTTTCTGTAAGAGATTAGCATATGAGGAGGGCACCAGGGTGGTTCAGTCCCTTAAGCATCTGTCTTCAGCTCAGGCCATGATCCCAAGGTACTAAGATCTAGCCTTGCATCAAGGCTCTCTGCCCAGTGGGGAGCCTGCTTTTCCCTCTGCCTCTGCCCCCAATTCATGCTTGCACATTCCCTCTCTCTCTCTCTCTCAAATAAATAAATAAAATCTTAAAAAAAAAAAGGAAATTACCACGTGGGAGCAACTATAATGTTGTGATGATCTAAGTAATTGAATATGTTAGAAAACACATGCAAATCACAAATAATTGTGATAATTGCTTCTTTTTGTTTTTTAAAGATTTTATTTATTTATTCATGAGAGATGCAGAGAGAGAGGCAGAGACACAGGCAGAGGGAAAAGCAGGCTCCATGCAGGGAGCCCGACATGGGACTCGATCCAGGGACTCCCAGGTCATAACCTGAGCCAAAGGCAGACACTCAACCACTGAAACACCCAGGCATCCTGTGATAATTGCCTCTTAATGATGAAAGTTGTCTGCATTACATCATAATCCCAAAAGGATTTATATCATCCTCAGTCACTTGCAATAACTTTAGGTTTATAGCATTGTCCAAGAGCTTGTTATGAGGACTTAAGATTCTACAATAACTTGGTACTTAGGGACTTAGAATAAGTTCAAGTATGGTTTTAATTAGCATATTAATGTTATATGCATATCAAGTTTTGGAAAACAGTCATTAATTTAAATATTTTAAGCATAGTTTTGAAATATGATGTATACATTTAATTTGAAAAGTATTTGATAATGAAAAAGAAATACCAATATGTTCCTGTACAATTGCCTATGGGTTGGAAATTATATAACAAAAAATATTATATCTCAATTACTTAGGATAACTAGGGTAACAATTTAGTCCTTTTCTCCACTGGAAATTTCCCAAAAATATTCTAAAAATCTAATGTGGCAAAATAATAATTGAAAAGCAAAAGTTTATTATCTTGATTTTGTAATTATAGAATTGTAGGTTTTTATTCAGAACGCAATAATACCTGGAGGATTAAGTCCTGTTTGGGCAGGCTAGCTTAAAGAGGCAATAAAGTCAGTTATCATACAAGTTATTTATTACTCTTGCAAAAACAGACAAGTTATTTTTTTTAAATAGCTTAACCATAAGCTATAAGTGTATGGACAAGCCTTTTTTATCAATTCTAAGAAATGCCAAAAAAATGCCAATTAACAAATAATATTCTCAGTGTCTGGGTGCCTAACCTATCATAGTAATAAAGTATTGTGAGAGTGAATTCAGTCAGTTTTCATCCTCATGTAGTGTATGTCGGGATTGATTACAGTATTTTTTAAAACATTTTACCTAATTTAAAGTCAATTAAAAAAACCACAACTTTCTGATTAATCTCCTTGCTTTAAACATATCACTTGATCCAGTTGAAATTGTGAATTTATCCTATTTGACAAATTGACATTTTTATTATGCGATATTTTTAATTTGTAAATAGATATCTTTAAGTAAACAAATCATCGTTATTAACTCAGTATAATGTCTGAAATACTATTGTTTTTGTTAGAGATTAAGTCCGTAATATCTTAATTGGGTTTACATATAATAGCAATTAAGTATAATGTCGTAAGAAAAATATTAGTATCTCATCAGTAACATTTTTCCCTGGCTTCAGAGATGAGTGATGATTTGACACTTGCTGAGGTTTCTTGTAAAGCCCAATCAAGGAAGTTAGAGGAATATGCTAGATCTAAGGTAAAAGCAAGTCCAACTGCAGGTGCTATGTGATGGATATTCTAACCCAAGTGTGCTGAGGCTACTTGTGGAGAAGGTTTATTTTGTAGTCTGCAGTCGGTGTGTAAACTGCAACTGCTGACTTGCCATATATCCTTGAGGAGGGTTAATCACTTGTAAGTTATAAAAGCTGAAGGAAACCTGAGCTCAGTCACACTGGCTCCAGTATCTGTACAGTTCTAGAAGCATGCCTTGGCCAAGATCCCTCTTCATTCAAAATAAACCCCCGTCAAAAATGCACTGGAATGGTCTGACCCTGCATGTCATCCTCTGCCCTTCCCACCCACTTCCACCCTCTCAGATTTTCATTTGATTTCTATATCTGGCAATATTGGGACTCCTCAGAGATGAAGTGAGGACCTTGTGGGGGGGATTATTTTGGAGTGAGACTCGATTATATTCCAAAATTTACATTTCTTGTCCGTTACTACTTCACCCCATATATTTGTTTAATTCTGACTCAAAAAATAGCAGAGTTTCCTCCCTAGTAAGGATTTTTCCCTGAGGATAAATTGGCTTAAGACTGACTGTGAAAAATTAGATCATGATTAAAACACTGCCTATAAGCAAAATTATTTTCCTATGATTTAAAAATCCTTTATAAAAGGAGACAAAGCTATTGATTTTACAATTAGAATAAAGCTTAAACTTCTCATGTAGGAGATAAAATGAATAAAATTTTTCATATTCTAGGGAGAGATGTATTATTAACTATTTTATTAACTATTAACCGTTAATTATTTCAATGCATTTTAATATATTTAATGTATTTTTAACATTATCACAAGATCATCAATTGAGAACAAATTGAATATATGGTATTTTCCACATATTACTTCATGAAATTCTCTGGTGTAGGTTACTTTTATGCTCATTTCTTATTAGGCTATTCCTAATATGACAATCATATCTTTAAAGTCTTAATGACACTCATACTTTTAAAGTCTTAGTTAAAAGAATAACAAAAATGGAACTAATCAAATTATATAGCTCAATCTATTGATATCCGCACTAAAAAAATATTTAAGGCTGAAAAATTCAGACTTTTGGAAATAGGCTGTTAAAATATTCCAGTTAAGCATCTGCCTTTGGCTCAAGTTATGCTCCTGGGGCCCTGGGATCCAGCCCTGCTTTTCCCTCTCCTTCTTCCCTTCCCCTTACTAATGATCTCTCTCTCTCTTTTTCTCTCTCTCTTTCTCTCTCTCTCTCTCTCGAATAAATAAATAAATAAATAAATAAAGCTTTAAACATATTCCATTTGATTGTCTTGTTTCACATTTATGCCCAAAACACACACTATGAATTTGTTGTGTGTATGTGAGGGAGATGAGGGATTGTCTTAAAGGAAGGAAAAGTTGTCAAAGACCATCAACCTAGAAAAATTTAATCCTAATACAGTAAATTGTATTACATTACATGTTATGAAAATGTAAGGACAAACTCCATTCTTTCTCTGACATGGACTTTGAGGTCCTAGAGCACTTTCTATGTTACACATGGTGAGGTGGGCAGGAGAATTGGAAGGTGCTGCTCAGTAAGAATCCTGATAGAGGGAGATCTATAGAGTATTTAGAATTTTTTTTAAAGATTTTATTTATCTATTCATGAGGTACACAGAGAGACACAGGCAGAGGGAGAAGCAGGCTCCAAGCAGGGAACCCGACATGGGACTCGATCCCCGGTCTCCAGGATCAGACCCTGGGCCAAAGACAGATGCTCAACTGCTGAGCCACCCAGGTGTCCCGCAGTATATTTCTTTTTTTTTTTTTTTCTTATTGAAGTTCGATTTGCCAACATATAGCATAAAACCCAGTGCTCATCCTGTCAAGTGCCCCCCTCAGTGCCTGTCACCCAGTCACCCCATTCCCCCCCCAACCTCCCTTTCCAGAGTTAGGAGTCTCTCATGGTTTGTCTCCCTCCCTAATTTTTCCTACTCATTTTCCCTCCTTTCCCTTATAACCCTTTCACTATTTAGAAATTAATACAGTATTGCCATTCCTTTTATTTTAATCTAATCTTCAGAATTCTAATTTGTTATCTATGGTCTTTGCAGTGCCAGGGAGAATGAAAGGAAAAGGTTTTCCTCAACAAAGTTGATAAAGGGAAGCCATTCTCTGTTGTCAAAGTTTAGGAAACTGGAATTAGTTATGGTTGGGGGATGAAGGAGACAGATGCTTAGCCAAGTGGTGCTATCAAGAGATTCGGGCAGCTGACTTAGCACAGCACAAGAAGGGGTAGATCAAGGGAATATTTAGGCCTACTCCTGAGCATATCAATCAGAAACATGGGGAGCTAATTAGAAGGCACTGAAAGGGGCTCATTGAAAGAAGCTAATTTCTGGCAGTAAAGCTCCTTGAGAATGAGCAGTTATAATTTAGGTTGCATACAAATTAGGACACCAAGGCTCAGAGAAGTTAGGTAGTTTTCCCAAGGTTACAGATAATAAGTTGCAAAACCATTACTTTAAGGCTACATTTTAAGACTTTCCATTCAAATATAATCTCCAAAAACTAGAAATGATGACCATTCAAACATTGATGTTACTGGTATCAATTATTAGTCATGGCAGTGCAATGACATTTATAGATAATGGTATTATATACTTTAGTTAGACTGTCTTTTAAAAGGTAGAAGGAGCATAGAGAAGTTAGGAAGGAGTAAGAGAAGATCCAGAAATTGTATAAACTTATTTTGCAGCTCTGTTCCCATTGGCTGTCTTATATAATGACTTCGAGAAAGCTGTGGCTTTATTGGTCCTAGTGATTCACTCATGAGGGAGCAATCTAATGGAAAAGGGGAACAAATCATCAACAATTCAGATAAATTATTGTCAAAATGAAGATCCTGTAAAGAGATCATCTTTGTAAATTAATCAAAGTTATGAATTTATCCCAACCACTACTCACAAAGGTGATAAAGAATAATTTCTGCACACGGAAACAATTCATAAAAAGGAAAATATCAGCAACTATTTTGCCTTATTTATTAATGTCTGTCTTGTTTTCTGTATTAAACTTCTCATCACTGTACTGTAGAATAATTTTGTATTGGAAAAGTCTTTTCTTCCTCTCAACTCACAAAGAAATTGTTTCTTATGAATATGTATAAAAAATGTCATATTTCCACTAGAGAAACAGAACCAGTAGGATATACAATCAATCCTCATTAGTTTTTGCAGATTTCATTAAAGTGTATTTGTAACCTCAGAGTCAACACTCACAGTGCTTTCCTGGCCATTCATGAACATGCCGAGTTGGTGCGTAAAAATAAACATCACAGGAATTTTATAACATTCCAACTTGCTTTAATATTATAATGTTAATTTAACTGGTCCAGAACAGTTTTATCCAGGAGTAGTTTTCCCATCCAGGGCACTTTTGACCATATCTGGAGATATGTTTTTTTTTTTTTTTTGTATTTCAAGTGCTACTAATATCTAGTGATGACTGTAAAGGATAGCATTTGAAACAATAAATTATGAATCATGAGAACAAAATAGCCTAAGCATTTGTCACATATGTTGGAAAGATTAGTATATTATGAAATGACCTTATAGATAAATAGTGGCAAGATAACTATTCAGCAAATAGTGCAGAAAGGCATGTGGATAACTTTTAAAAAATAATAAAACTTGGAATTTTGCCAATCATCATTTACCAAAAATGTCTAGATATATAAAATGGCTAAATCTGAAAAAGAAAGCGATAAAACTTTCCAAGAAAACATGAGGAAATAATTCATTAAATAGCAATGAGATAAAGCCTCTTATGTCAAGAGGGAAGATAATTAATTGTACTAAATAAAACATTAAAAAATTTCTCTATGCCAAATGACAACATGACAAAATGGTAAGAAAATTAATAAATAAGGGCATTACTCAATTGAAAAAACATGTGACAGGGATCCCTGGGTGGTGCTGCGGTTTGCGCCTGCCTTTGGCCCAGGGTGTGATCCTGGAGACCCGGGATCGAGTCCCACGTCGGGCTCCCGGTGCATGGAGCCTGCTTCTCCCTCTGCCTGTGTCTCTGCCTCTCTCTCTCTCTGTGTGTGACTATCATGAATAAATATAAATTAAAAAAAAAATCTTTAAAAAAAAAAGAAAAGAAAAAACATGTGACAGATAAAGGATTCATCTCCAGAGTATCTAAAAAGCTTTTAGAAATCCATGAGTACAATATAATCCAATAGAAAAACAGCACACACAAAGTCTCGGAAGGCACACGCAAAGCTGATTAACAGACTAAAAGAGGTTTAAACATGATCAGAGAAATGCAATCTAAAATACCAAGATATCATTTCACATACTTAAATTTGACCAAAAAAAAAAAAAAAAAAAGCTAGCACCAAATATTTTTATAAATTAAGAAGCATAAAGTCTCTTAATGTGGTTGCTTAGTGTATTAATCTAACTTTTCCCATTGTTTTTCTAATATAAGTTTTAAATGTTGCCAGTGTAAGAAGCAAGAGAAAGTCAGTGCTGACACTCAGATTGAGTCCTTGGTATTTGGGGGGCTGGCAGTTAGCTAAGCTTTGCCTCCCAAATGCTACCTTAGCTGATCCTTCAACTTTTGATATTTTACTATGGAAGGTATAGCTTGCCTCTAATGTTAAAGAATCCACTTGAGATTCTTATCATGATATTGTTATAAATGCATTTTGATATTTCAAGGTGTAAAGATTATTTTGTTACTTTGGGTTACTTGATTTCTCACTTAAGTACTTTTACTGTCAAAATAGTGCATCAATTATTTAAAACAACTTGAGGGCTGCTAGTAACTTTTCTAAACCATCTTGGCTATATCACTGCATGTATTTATCTTTTCTCATAAAGACACTGTGTATGGCATACCTCACTTCATGCTGAAGCTTTCCCCGACTGTACTTTGCCATGACTGTGCCGAGGAAGTTTACCCATGCTACTTTGCCAAGAGCGTTTGCTAACTTTGTGTCTGTGTCACATTTTGGTAATTTTCATAATATTTCAAAATTTTTCATTAATATTATACTTGATCTGTCATCAGGGATCTTTAATATTATTATTGTAATTATCTTTGAGCACCAAAAACTGAGACATTACAAAATAGTAAACTTAATCGATAAACATTAAGTGTGCTAACTGCTCCATTGACTACTTCTCCATCTCTGTGTCCTTGGGCCGCCCTGGTTCCTGAGACATAGCAGTATTGAAAGTCAGCCAAATAAGAGCCTTATAAGTGCTTAAGTGAAAGGAAGTGTCACACATTTCTTTTATTTTATTTTATATTTTATTTTATTATTTTATTTTATTTTTTATTTTTATTTTATTTTTTTTTTTTGAAGATTTTATTTATTTATTCATGAGAGACACAGGGAGAGAGAGGCAGAGACACAGGCAGAGGGAGAAGCAGGATCCAGGAAGGGAGCCCGACGTGGGTCTCGATCCTGGGACCCCGGGGTCATGCCCTGGGCCAAGACAGGAGGAGCTCAACTGCCGAGCCACCCAGGCATCCCACACATCTCTTATTTAAAATAAAAAAAATAGAAATGACTTAGTGATCACATATGTCTGTGATAGGCCAAAAGCTAGGCCACTTGCACCAAAGTCGTGATGCCAAGGAAAAGTTCTTGAAGAAAATCAAAAGCGCTACACCAGTGAACACAGAAATGGTAAGACAGTGAAAGTCTCAATGCTGATGTGGGGAAATTTTCAGTGGTCTGCAGAGAAGATCAAACTGGCCACAAGTTTCCCAAAAGCCAAAGTGAGGCCTAGCTGTCTTCAGTTCTAGGGAGGATGGGAGAAGTGAGGAAGCTGCAGAAGAAAGGCTGGAAGCCAGCAGAGGCTGGATCCTGGGGTTTAGGGGAGAAGCCGTCTCTGTAACAAGACAGTGCAAGGTACAGAGCGAGTGCTGATGGAGAAGCTGCATCCAGCTCCTCCGAGGATCTAGCTAAGACGGCTAAGACACACTCAACAGCAGATTTTTCAGTGTAGATGAAAAAGCTAGGGCACCTGGTGGCTCAGTGGTTTAGGGCCTGTCTTCGGCTCAGGGCGTGACCCCGGGGTCCTGGGATCAAGTCCCACATGGGGCTCCCCGCACAGAGCCTGCTCCTCCCTCTGCCTGTGTCTCTCCCTCTCCCTCTGTGTCTCTCATGAAAACCTAAAATAAAATCTTAAAAAAAAAAAAAAAGAAAAAGCTATATATTGGAAGATGACATCTAGGACTTTGCCAGGTACAGAGAAGTCAATGCCTGGCTTCCAAGGACAGGCTGCACCTGCTGGTTTTAAGCTAAAGCCAATGCTTATTGGCCATTCTGAAAACCTGGGGTCTTAAGAATCACGCTAAGTTTGCTCTGCATGCACTTCATAAATGAAACAGCAAAGCCTGAATAACAGCATATTGATTGTCACCATGGCTTACTGAACACTTTGAGCCCACCGTTGAGACCTAATGCTCAGAATGAAAGATTCCTTTAAAAATACGGCTGCTCATTGCCAAGGCACTGGTCGCCCAGGAGCCTGATGGAGATGGCGACGGATCCGCGTGGTCTGCAGCTTTGCCATCACAGCCCCCTTCTGCAGCCCGTGCATCAGGGAGTAATTTCAACCTTCAGATTTTAATTGTTCAGGAACTACATTTTGTAGGGCTACCACTGCCGTGGACAGTGACACTTGGGAAGGATCTTGACAAAGTAAATTGGAAACCTGTGGCAAGGAATCACCATTCTGGACACCATGAAAGGAATCAGTGATTCACGAGAAGAGGCCGAAATCTCGACCTTAACCAGCGTTTGAAAAGAAGTTGATCCCAACCATCATGGATGATGTTGAGGGGTTCAAGAGTTGAAGGAACTGCCCAGTGTGGAAATAGCAAAAGAACTAGAATTAGAAGTGGAGCCTGAAGATGTGACTGGACTATTACAAGCTAATTATAAAACTTGAGTGTCTAAGGACTTGCTTTTCGTGGGCGAGCAAAGGAAATGGTTTCTTGAGGTTGAGTCTACTCCTCATGGAGACATGATGAAGGTCATTGAAAGGACAACAGGGACTTAACACATTGTGTAAAGTTAGTTGATAAAAGCAGTGGCACGATGGAGAGGACGGACTCCAGTTCTGAAAGACGTTCTTCTGGGGGTAAAATGCTGTCAAACAGCTTTGCGTCCTACAGAGAAAGCACCCAAGAAAGGAAGCACCAGCCACTGGAGCAAACTTTATTGTTTCTTCTTTTAAGAAACCGCCGTAGCTACTCCAACCTTTAGGGACCACCACCGTCCATCATCGACACCGATGCGAGGCCCTCCATCAGCAAAACGATGATGACTTGCCGAGAACTCTGGTGATGACTAGCAATTTTTAGTAATAAAGTGGTTTTTCCTTAATCAAGGCACACACGCTCTTTCTTTTAGACATACTGCTGTTATACACCTATCAGCTCAGGGTATAGTTAAACATGACTTTTATATGCACTCGAAAAACACGATATTTGTTTGACTTGGTTTATTGTGATATTCACTTTATTACAATATCCAGAATTAAACCCGCAACAGCTCCAAGATTATGAATGTACCACGTGTATGATGCGCTTCCCTATCTCAGACCTGCTCCTGCGCTAGGCCCCCCCATTGTCCTCAAAGGTGTTAGTGTTCACCCAAATAAAAAAAAGCCTCAAATTCAAGGGTCATTACGGATTCTTATTTTTGCAGACTCAACATTGGCGAAATCTGTTGGGACAACATTTAAAATAAATCCAAATTCAAACAATTCTCACCACCTCTACTGCCGTCCATGTATTTCTCACAATTATTGTCTCTTTTCTAAATAGATGAAAGGATGCTTCCATTCTGGCCCCCCTCTTTGAAAGATCTTTTAGCTCACTTGTTGAAAATCCCTCAGTTCTACAGAGCTAGTCCTAGCTGTTTTCCATCAATATCACTTTCTAATTTCTTTCCCACACATCCTGCTGCGTCACATTGTCCTTGTCATTCCTTGAATAAATCAAGCTGGTTCCACAACAGAGCTTAGCACTTGCCCTCCGGGTGCACTCGCCCCTTCCATATTTGCGGGGCTCTGCTTCTCGTCGTCTTAGGTCTCTAAACAAGTGTCCCTTCCTCAGTGAGTCATTCTCTACCCATCTCACTCGAAGCCGTTATTCTGTTTTGTCTTCATACAGTGGTTTATTTCAACTAAAATTATAACTTCTTAAAAATTTTATATTGATTTTCTTAAATTATATCTTTTTAAAAAAATTAATAACCCGTGCAGTGTTTATTTTCCCCCATAAGATATAAGCCTCTGAGGGGGGAAGTCATGGTTCTCCTTGTTAACAGTGAACAGAAAATTGCCTAATACCTGCTAAGCATTTGTTATATTTTTTGAAATAACAAATAACCATTGCTCGATTTATATACCAATAATGGAGAGGCAAACAATTGACTCTTATCGTATTTAGTAAAACATTTAAACCACATTTTAAAGATTTACCAGTAAAAAAAAAATTATTAAAATAATCCCATTTTGAAAAGCAGTGTTTTAACTTCAGTTTGCAAATTTCCAGCTGAGTTAAGCCTGTATTGGTATTGCTGCTGTATGTGATGGGACTTTTGACCAATTTTGAGCACCACCGATTCACAGTGTAGTCTAAGTAAATCTGAGGAAGCAAAATACAGTTTGTGCATGACCAATCTATTCCTTGGCAGTAATTCATCTACACTAGGCAAAGCCACCTACTGCTTCAGGAGCACAACCATTTCATTCCATTAGTGCAATCACATTATTCCCGAGCCTGGCAGTGATGGATAAGTATATCAAAAGATTGAGAGTTTTGTGCAGTGGTGACATTGTAGACCAGCCTGTCAAAGGGCCACCTGTCTTTTTCTGATAGGAACTTGTAATTTTGGTACTGGTCAGGGAACAAATAAAGAATAATGAAGTCCATTTTTTGTTTGATGTGTCATTTTAAAACAAGACTACTATCTAACCCACTTCTTATAGATTTACTAAATAAATTAATGTATAGGTTGAATTAATACTGAAACTCAGAATCATGATTTCTACTTACTTCCTGATCATAATGTTAATGGTGAATTTTATTTTGTATTATCTTCCTTTGCAAATCTTGTGCACGGCAACCATAAATCCAAAAGGGCATATGAGAAGGGCTGACACAGGTGAGTGATGGGGCAAAAGAGTAGGATGGTTAATCGATCCCGTGGACCATCTCCAAAGAGTGAGATGCGGAACTGGTCTAATCCGTGGCCATACTGCCCTGTGCCCCTTTCAGGCCTGACCTTCCCTGTACATTCTTAAACAGGTGAAACCAGGAAAAGTGGAATAGCATTAATAATCTTGAAAAAGAAATTATCAGAAAATCCACAAATATAGTGGAAGTGGTCATACTGCAGCTGCATTTATTTGTCTTGAAATGGGGGAGATCTAATCATTTAATGTGATGTAAATATCTGAGCTTTATTCGCTGGTCCTTTTTGTCTGTTTTTATGCTGCAATTTGATTTTTTTTTTCTTTTGACCACTGACAGAGTGTGAACTCTTCCCATTTTCTGTTTTCCTCTCTAAGTTATTGCCCTCTTGTCATCGCTGAAAAGGAGATGGGCACTATACAGAGTCCCTACAAATAGAGGCCATTCATTCATTCATGCATTCATTCAAAATTACTTATTTTTCCATATAACTAACATGTATTTTGATGAACTCTATGAAGTTCATAGACTAGTGTGATGACTCAAGTTACGGTTTGAGCTAGAAGTAAGGTTCTTGGTTTGAAGCTTGTATATTTAAACAAGCTGTTTCCCGTGTGATAAATGTTTAGGTAAGAAACCAAATGCTACAACACTAACTGGTTTACGTGTTTGGGGGGGGTTGGTACTTTATATGGGATGGCTAACGTCTGAAGTGATCACCTTAGTTTATCTCATTTTATAGCAGGAGCCGTAAATGAAAATACTTCTGTATTTATGTTAGTTTTCTTTTAAGCACCATTCATTAAATATTTATTGAGTGACTACTTTTTGTCAAGCACTGGTCCAAGTGATGAAGATGCAGCTACAAATAGAGAGGTGACTTTTTTTTTTCTTATATAGCAGACAATTCAATGGAGAAAAAAAACATTTTTACATAAGATAAATTTCAAAAAAAAAATAGGTTTTAACGTTGTATTACACTCTAAGGAGAAAATTATAGCAAAGCCGGAGAATAGCAAGTATAAGGTTGCAGTGTCCCAGTTTAAGCTAGGGAAGATCTCACGGGGCAGATGACCTAAGTAATGACCTGAAGGAAGTGGGACAACCATGTCCTGTTTTCCCAGACCAGTCCGGGCAGATACAAGAGCAAGTGCAGAAGCCCTTGGTGGGACCATCCCTGTCGTGCTCAAGAAAAGGCCAAGGAGGGGCAGCTGGGGGGCTCAGCAGTTGAGCTGAACACCTGCCTTCGGCTCAGGGTGTGATTCTGAGCTCAGGATCAGGGATCGAGTCCCCACATCAGGCTCCCTCCGAGGAGCCTGCCTCTCCCTCTTCTATCTCTCCACCTCTCTCTCTCTGTGTCTTTCATGAATAAATAAGTAAATAACAGAATCTTATAGAAAAAAAACAAAGGCCCAGCAAAGAAGGCAAAGTGCTCTAGTGACTAATGAAGGAGATTAGTAAGAGGGGAAGTCACAGCTACCTCTGTGACTTTGTATATAATAACAAGGACTTTGGTTTTTACACTGAGTATGATGAGAAGCCATTGGAAGGAGTGTCATATCTGATTTTGTGGGAAATATATAGAAGTGAATGTGGGCAGAAGAAAAGTGACCAACCAGAAGGCTCTTCCAGCTGTCCAGCAGAAAATGATGATGGATTAGACCGACATGGTGATTGTAGGGGTGGTTAGAACTACTTCAAATCTGGATAAATTTTCAAGGAAAAAGTGGACAGGATTTTAGGGTGGAAATAGCTGATGGCAGCTTTTGTAAGATTTTTTTAATTATAAAAGAATAGTAGATATCATTGACTTTTGTTATAAATATTAAAATTTATGCTGAATTTTTGGACCTTTTAAAATACTCATTTTCCATTGTCTCATCAATTTACGAAATAGGTAGTGTAGAGACTAGGTCTATAATTTTTTTAAGGGAAACTCAAGTATAAAGTAGTTAAGACAAAACTAGATATTGCAAGAATTATGCATGAGAATGGCAAATTAGTTCCTTCTACAAACACCACAATTTTTACAAAGGTGAAATGATCTGTCCTTAGAAGTTGCTTAAATAACAGAAATAACTTTCACCATGGAACTTAAAATCCTAGGGGGACGTGGGTGGCTCAGTCAGTGAAGCATCTGACTCTTGATTCCAGCTCAGGTCATGACTTCAGGGTCCTGGGGTCAACCCCCATATCAGGCTCCACGCTCAGTGGGGAGTCTGTTTGTCCCTCTCCCTCTGCTCCTCTCCCTGCTGTCTCTCTCTCTCTCTTTGTCTCTCTCAAAGAAATAAATGAATAAATAAGTAAATAAATATATATATATTTTTAAACAAAACATGAATTTCTATTAGTACACTTTAAGCTCTTGTTTGTGACTTTTAACCTTATAAATCCCTTTGAATGTGGAACATTGAAATTTAAACATACTGTTATACTGTGTTTATTTCAATTCACAGTTAAATACAAAATCCTTAAAATCACTAGCACTTGAAACAAAAATTTAGCATTAAGTAATTACAATAAAAGCAAAATAATGTGGCTGAATCTACCTCTTTGAACTAAAGGTAGTATTTATGCATACTTATTCTTCTTTGAACTAAAAGGTAGTATTTATACATTCTTATTCTTCTTTTGGTTCTCTTCTCCTATTATTCCACACACTGCTTTCCTATTCCATCCTGTAAGTACTCATGGATTATTACTATTCATATACTGATTATTGTCAGCATCTTTGACCTGTTTAATCAACTATATTTAAGGGACTTCCAAAAAAAAAAAATTCTTGGTAGAAAGGATGTTAATGAGCAGTAGTACTTCAGGCAAACTTGGATTGTTTTGGGATTCTTGAAAGCTTTGCATAGCCTTAATAGCCTCAGATTTTTTGAGATACAAATTTTCCCTTAGATCATAAAAAGATGAAAATGCCACAAGAGGGCAAGAGGACAGAGGCATCCCATGAAGAACATTGGGGAAGCCAGCACATAGAACTGTACCTATATACCAATATCAGCTCCGGCCTGTGTCGTGCTCTATCTGGTTAGATTCTGTACTGAACAAATTTTACTCTTGCTTTCATAATTTGTCCTCTAACGTATTTTCATCAGTGTCAGCAGCCATAGCGACAACATAGTAAATGTCGTTATGTTCTCCTCCTTTGGAGTATATATTCACCAGCAGTGGAGTAGGCAAAATAATGAGTTCCCAAAGCCGTTCATGTCCTGATCCTAGGGACCCGTGGACACGTTACTTAGATAGGAAGAGATACTGAGGAGAAGGAGATTATCCTGGGTTATCTGGGTGGGACAATCTAATCACCTGGGCCCTTAAAAGAGCAATATCTTTCCCAGATGAAGAGGAGACTAAAGAGGAAGGATAGATTCAACACATGGGACGAACTAGCACTTTTGGCGGCATTGAAGACAGAGTAGGAGGCACAGACAAGAAGTGCAGCAGCCTCCGGAAGCTGAAAATGGTTTTCTGTTTATTGTCAGCAAATAAATGATAGCATGGTCCCACGAGGGACCGAGCCCTGTCAACAATCCGAGTGAAGAGGAAACAATTCCTCTTCCAAAGCATCCAGAGAGGAGCATAATACCTTGATTTTAGCTCATTAAATACAAACTGGACTTTGGTTCTACAAAACTATGATAATTTTTTGTTGTTTTAAGCCACTGAGTCTATGGTTATGTGTCATAGTCACAACAGAAAACCAGGAGAGGAAGCGGCTGCTTCCGCTGCCCACTCTGTGCATACCACTGATGAAAGAACGGTGAAAAACAGTCTGGAGGCAAGAATCAACTTGAGATAAATTTAGAAAATATGACAAAACTGCCATCATTGGGAATTGTGTTCAGTGGTAAATTACTAGCTGCTTTAGGTAGAGGGTTTTTCACAAAATTTAGAGGCCTACATGTGTGGAGAAATGATTAAAGGTCAGATTCCAATACATAGTTTCTGGCTTTCAGAGATTTGCTCTTTGCTTCATCAACGTATTTCAGAAAATTCAGAAAAGAATACTTGCTAGTTAGTATAAATTTAATAAAAATTCCCTTACTTCCTCTAATGGAGATGAAAGTCATAAGAGATTTCCCAAATGAAAATTCAAACGAAATGCAAGTATTTCCTTAGAAGTTAAGTGTCACCTCCACCATGTTTTTAAACAGATAATTGAATATAAGAATAAATAGTGGGTGCCTGAGTGGCTTAATCTAAGTGGCCAACTCTTGGTTTTGGCTTAGGTCATGATCTCAGGGTCCTGGAATCAAACCTGAAATCAGCTCCATGCTTAGCAAGGATTTGGGTTGTGGATTCTCTCTCTCCCTCTGCCTCTTTCTTCTTCACCCCCGAGCCTTCCTCCAACTCATGTGTCTGCTCTTTCTCTCTCTCTTTCTCTCAAATAAATAAATAAATCTGGAAGAAAGAAAGAAAGAAAGAAAGAAAGAAAGAAAGAAAGAAAGAAAGAAAGAAAGAAAGAAAGAAAGAAAGAAAGAAAGACAGACTGATCAGAGTCTATATGCAAAAACTTCCCTAGGCCAATGGTTGCATTAATTTATTTCATTTTATTAAGATACATGACTTTTTTTACCCCTCTGCAACAGAGTTGGATGGTTGTTTTTAATTCTTGAGTATTCATCTAGGCACAGAATCTGTCTTCCAAACCCCTTAGGAATTTAATCCAAGGGTGAAGCCCTACCTCCCTATCTCTTGTCTATCACCCGATACCATCATTTGCAGTTTTTTCGATCCTAATTATTTAGAAGCTGTTAATGAGACACTGGGTAGGTAGATATCCAGATAGAAATAGAAATGCTGGTTATCTCTTACAGTAGAATTTTTATATATTATTCTCTTGGAAGGTAAAAGTTTTTCTCACACCAGGAAGATGTGAGGGAAGAAAGTATATTTGATTCACCTACCCTGAAATCCGCCCAAAGGTCACCCTTTGTCTTACCAGACTTATCAGACCTGAATTAACTATTGTGAAGGTTTGGGGTAGACTAGTTCTACAAGCTTATGGTCTTCAAATAAGTTTTACAAGAGGTGATAAATGCTATTTCGGGAAAACTTTGCTCTTAATGGCAGATTATTTAATATATTTGTTCTTAATTGTGAGAATTAGAGCATTTCTAGGACAATAGCAAAATCTTGCTTTTCGCTGATTTCTGCCTCCCATACTCCAAAACTCGCATACTGTGAGAGTATAAATCTGACAGAAATCTTACAAGTTTTATCGGAAAATTATAAGGCTTCAAAGATAGATGTAGGAGTAGGGAAGTCAGAGAGAACTTAAATAAGACCCTGGATATAGGAAAGTGCAGGGTGTTTTGCAAGAACGATGAAAATGAAAGATGGGTCTTTTTCAGTAAATAAGGCACCTAGAGGCGGGAGAGGAGAAGAGATAAAGACTGGAAAACGGGATGAATCATTTCAAGTGAAATACTTTGATTTCTGTCTTGAGCAAATCAACCTTTAATAATCATAACTGTTGGGTAAATCAAAAGTTTTCTATACAGAGATATTGGCTTACAGATTATTCTTAACATTTAAGTTGTTACAGGTAAAGACTCACTTAATAAATTTTTCAATCATGTAAACTATTAGTTATTATGACCAACCTCTTTTTAATACTGAAAGTACCTTGATTCTACTGCTTTGCTCAATTGATTGTGCTTGGTTAGAAAGTTCATGAAGCATGGAGACCAGTTCTCTAAAATGAATATGTTGGGTCTTGTGACTTGCGATTTTAATTCTTGAGATTGATGCTCTGAGCATTAGAAAACTTATTAGTGGTCTCTCTAATGCAGCTTCATTTTTCACAGTAATAAATTACCATTAATTTAGAATTGTGACAAAGTCAATCTGCTGCCAAAAGCCAGGTCATAGATTTGATGTAAATGATTATTTACCTCATTTTTATGCTGCTGTGCTTGACATTTATTTGTTTTCTTTCAGAATATTTGAGTCAGTTTCTCAGTTACTGATTATTATAAGTAATATTATTTTAGACCTATATTACTTTATGACTTGAATAATAATAATATGTAGTTTACTCAATCATGAATTCTAAGAGGTAACCTAAATGAAATTAACTGCACCCATATATGTATGATTAGTTTAAATATTTATTTAAGAGGAGGTTACGCAAATAATTTGACGTATGGCCAGAAGAATCATTTTAGCCTTTTTACACATTTTAATATTAAATATTAAAAGATAGCTTTTATCGTGTATGTGGAATCCTAAATGCTGTTTATTACATTTGAAGTTTTATATAAACCAACCAATTGTAAAAGATGAGAGTGAAATATTATAATGAGGGGATTTATTCTAAAATAAGAAATGTGAATTTTTTTATCATCTTTGGGCTTCTAAGGTTGATGTTGTCTTGAACACTTCTATCTAATGACCTAACATGCCTGCAGTGTAAATTCTGTGGGCTCTTAACTTGAGCCTTTTTTTTTTTTAAACTCTGAAACTCACTTTCATAGATCAACTAGATTAAGGATCTTTTAACACTAGAAACTAAAAAATGCAAGAAAAATTCTCATGTTGGTTGCATGAATAAAAAGGAGATAACCGAAATGGAAATAATTGTCCAGTTCTCTACCCTTACTACATGCTCCAGAAAAGGATAGCTTTTAATCAGAAGGAATGTGTCTTTGGGTGCCTTGTTGGTAACGTCCTTTGGTGGAACATGGCTCAGCTCTGCGAGTGCCAGGGAAAGCAGAAGTTAGTATCCAGAATTCATTTCTGGGCTGGTTACAGTACCAGCTGCAGCAACCACATCTTAGGTTAAATAGCATTTCTGAGAGGTAGGTACTATCAGTATCCCCAATTAGTGATACACAGAGTGTTGGTTACAGAAGAGGCAGGACTGGCTATGGGCTAATGTTTTGGAGGCTAGAGAATACGTACATTACATGAGGATTCCTTATATCCGTGTGTCTATAAAACTTCTACATAATGTTTGAAACACAATAATTATTTTTTTAAATTATGGTTCATATTCCATTGTATTGATGTTTCAAGATTCATTTAATTAGTCTTATAGATTCTATTTCATACTCACGTAAGGGGGAAAAACTGTATAATATCTGTCCTAAGAATTCGATGAGATTTATTTTTAATGGTTCCAAGTTGTTTAAGTGATATGCATATTTTTGTTGGATACAAAGTTATCTGTTGGGTTTTAATATGTGTCTTCGTTAATTTTATTCTCAATGATTGAGGTAGGCTGGCTGGGTCTGAGGACCCAGAGGGGTCGTGCAGTATCAGCCAAGAGAATTCTTGACTTTGTGCAGAAGAGAAATCAAACATGAGCCAAGAGAAAGTGAGACAGAGTTGATTGAAGATATATAGAGAGTGCAGATACAGTGTCTGGGAGACTCAGAAAGGAAGAAGAGCGAGTTTCATCTTTATTTCAGGTCTGGGGGTTTTACTGAGGATTTTAGTCTGGTGTACATTCCTCTCAGGCACCCAGGAACTGGTCAAAACAAGGATGTGCTCAGGTGTCAAAATATCTGGAGTCGTGGTACTGGAGAACATAAATGACATCTTCACCTCGTCACTCCTTAGATGTTTTCTATTGTGTGGGGAGACTTCCTCGACCCTTACAAGGAGAACATACACTATCTGCACCATAGGCATGTATAACGTGGAGGTGCAAGTCTTAGCAAGAATGGAATCAGGAAAAGGAGCAAAAGAAAAAAAAAAGCAGATCTTTGTGAGGTCTCTTCAGTTTGACTATCCCATGATCACATGAAGTATTCTGGGTTAAAAAGATTTATTCTTAAATACCTCACTATAAATAATTCATTGACCCTCCACATGCCCTGGTCCTAATCCCTAGGGTCATGGGGTAAGTGCCAGGCCAATTGTTTTACATAATACTTGGATGCCTCAAAGGCAAAAAAAAAAAAAAAAAAAGAGAGAGAGAGAGAGAGAGAGAAAATATTTCTCTCTCCTTATAAAAAGGAAGGAGACCTCTATCTTTCTCCCTTCCTGAAAACATTTCCTGGGAGATATAAGGGACTTGAATCTTTACTATAATCACCTGTATAAATAAAATCTATCCAGGAGCCAGGCAGTCTTTGTGTCTTATCTTTTCCTACTTAAAGATGGTTTCCTTTTCTAGGTCTTTCTCCTTTTTATCATGTAGGTATCTAGAAAGATAATGTTCCAGTCTCCCTGGCACTCTAGAGTTTACCCTAAGAAACTAAACTGGGCTGTAATCATTTTGCTCTCTCTAGGAGAGAAGTTTTATTATTCTTTTGGATAAAATCAATAAACTATAAAAATGACCACCAATATAATACTAATGGTATGGGGTAAGTGAAGTGTTTCTGGGGGAAATGAAAGCAAACATTCTCTATCTTTACATCATATACATTTCAGGAGGCCAGGCCTTACTTAAGTATGGAGAAATTCAGAAAGCCTTATCTTTATCCCTGTCTCTAATCCATTTTGACATCTGTTAGATCAAGCTTATTTATTATTCCTTGAATGTAAGCTTGGTGAAAGCAGGATTCTTTATTACTTTTAAACAAAGTAAAGTTTTAAATGTTTTCCTCAAACTCTATAATGTTTCTTCTTAGTTGTTTACTCCTCCATTTTTGGTAGCTCAAAATGACCAAATATTGGCAATTTCATAGGTTCAACATAGTATTTGATGGCAGAGACGTGGTTTAAATCTTCCACTCTGGGGCAGCCCGGGTGGCCCAGCGGTTTAGCACCACCTTTGGCCCGGGGTGTGATCCTGGAGACCTGGGATCGAGTCCCACGTCAGGCTCCCTGCATGGAGCCTGCTTCTCCCTCTGCCTGTGTCTCTCTCTCTCTCATAAATAAATAAATAAAATCTTTAAAAAAATAATAAATCTTCCACTCTGATTTTGCACAAGTCAATTTCTTGTTAAATTTCTCTAAAAAATACAGAAAAAAAACAATTGAGAATTATGAGATAATGACTATTCATTTTTAAAGATGAATTAAACCTTTTCAATATAAAATATAAATCTTAATATTTTTCTACTATGGGATTTATATACTTGATAGTGGGATTAGTGGGGTCTAGAGTTATTTTCCTCTCTTAGATTCAATTTTTCTTTTACTGGAGTTTATTCTTTTGGAAGTAAATTGTTGATTATAAGGTTATTGTCTCCTTAGGCTTTTTGTTGTTCACATGTGTTAATCTACCCTGTAGATCCTATTAAGAATTTTCTCTTTATCCTTAGAACCTCGAATGTCCATCAAGCTATAAAAATATTGACGTTTTAATATTAATAAATTAATTTTAATGGATAGTGTTAATACCATCATTTTATAAAGTGCCACAAATACTTCTGAAATTATTACTAGAATGGAGCTCTCCCCTTTTCCAAAACTATTCCACTTACAACCTACTCGTCCCAATAAATGGTACCAATTTCTTGTGCCAGATAGGAGAAGCCCATTATCTTTGATTCCTCCTTTTCCTTAACCTCCTTTCATCCAATTGTGTCAGCAAATCTGCCCCTTCCACCTCAAGACCACATCTCAAATTCATTCTTTTTTTCCATGTGATCTGTACCACTCTCATGAAGCTCAGTGTCACCACTCACTCAGACTTCTCTGTCAAACTTCTAACTCATCTCCCTGTTGCCACTCTTGCCTACATGAGGTAGAAGACAGTATAGGAAAAACCTTATTTTTTTCCCAACTGGTCTTTTAGGGCCTATTTGGTTATTCTTAATTCACTTCCATATAACCACTTCTTGTGCAGTTTAGGCATTGTCAAGGTGAAAGAGCATCATTAATCGGACTAACATAGACAAACATTTTGAAGAAGAAAATTTACTGATAAGCCATGGAACATGATAAATCATATCCAGTACCAGGTTTCCTATTTGCCAAATTAAGATGTTGAACTAGGCCACTTAAAAATATACATTATTTAAAAAATCGTATGTTTCAACTTTCAACCTTTTACCTATCTTCTTGGCTTTTTCTCTGTTGGTCATTACCATATTAATCTCACCATCATTATGATGGTGCCATTGTGAATTGGATTTTCATAGCTCTGGACCTCTTTTTTTCTTATATGTGGATGATTTTCCATACTTAGCATCATTTTTTGAAAAAAAAATATAAAATAAGTGCTATGTATACAACATAAAGAACAGAAAAAATAGCCTCTAAAAAATTCCTTCCTTCTCAAAAAATGTAATTCAAATAATCTTAGAAAACTGAATAAAAACATTTTAACTTTTAAACTAGGTAATTTAACTATGGCATTTTAAATAAATCAGCACATGTCAAAATGTATTTTTGTAGAGCTGATATTATATGTTGATAAAACCTCATGAAATGTTATGATGGAAGTTATTTAAATTAAAAAGTTATAGTTTTAAGACTATGAGAGAACAGCTCATGAACACATAATATGCCAAAACTACGAGAAATGCAACAAACTGATATAAAGAAATGACTGATAATTTTTCTGATAAAAATTTTTTTCTGGTACATTGCCAATTATTTTATCATTTTCATGGTTACTGAATTATTCAACCCTAATAAATCTAGTTATGCATGTGTGAAAATTTAAAAAGCCTTCAAAAAGATTGCTGTGTAGATTTCCATATTTCCATTAAAGTTGGTGAAAAAATAAGTTTCCAGGATGTGTAAATCCTAAATGTAATAAAAGACTGCATATATTTGATTTTTTATTGTATATATTTGTAAAGAAGCACAATAATAACTACGGTAGTCACTCTAGGTTTGCACGTTAGAATTAAACAAGAGGACACTTTTTCGAGGTATATTTTAGGATATATGTATATATATATGTATATATATATAATTACTCTGGCTATCCCTTTAAAAATACAACAAAATTATTATAAGTGATTTTAATGAAAATAGTAATTGTGTTGTAGTATTTTTAAAAAATGTAGCCAGAGTTTTTATATACACACATATATAAACACACATATATGAATGTGAATGTATATATAAATATTTGTATATATAAATATATAAAAATAGAAAATGACTTGTTTTCTTGAAGCTTATAGTTTTATTTGAAAATTCTAACAATCACCTCTTTGATTATATTAATGAGAATGGTTTTAAATTTTGACAATGTTTCCTGTATTTTCTGTTTCATTGATGGATTCAATGTATGTAATGATTTTCATTTGTTTTGATTCCTCATACCTTTTGTATTTTATTCCAATGTGAACAGTTATACAGTATAGTATGATATAGTAGTGATTTAAATGCAGATATAATAATTTTTTTCCTGATTTATAATTTTAAAGGATTTAAGATTATATTAGAATTACACACAAAACGGTTTATTGTGTTGCTCAAAAATACAGCAAATTGTTGCAAACTAATTCCATATCATAATAGTTATGTGACTTTTTGTCAGTACTCTTAGAGAATTTAAAAGCAGAATTAATGATATTTAAAATACACAATCTAAACACCTTCATGAGTGTTATGAGTCTTAAAACCTGAATTAGCAAATAATGCATTTTTCAAGTAATGCTGTCATAGCATTTGGCAATATCCTAGGCATTGAAAGTGTGATAAAAAATGTTTCTAGACAACTCAAGCTAGATACACTTTTTCCTAAAATTATATATACAGAATAAATATAAGCAGATTCTGAAATGTGAAGAGAAGGCGGCAGGCTATTAGAGACTGTGATAACCAAGGAATGCCATGGCAGTGACTGACTGTCCTGAGTTTCTTTTTTTGCCTTATTTATCACAGACTCAGTGGAGTCATAACTTTTTTTTTTTTTTAATGAAGTCGTAACTTAGAAATGCCAATGGCTGTAAGCCAAAAAACCCATGTAAAACCTATTCTCTCTAGCTCAATGACCAGGAAATGACAGCCAAGCAAGACAGAAAGCTTTCAGACAGTGGTGATTCTACTCCAGGAAAATACTGTAGCTCCACTCCCACTCTCATCAGGAAAGGCTAAGTGGAGAGTGGACCTTCATCCTCATCAGGCTATTTTAAGAATCTCCTGATTGCCTACTGCCTGCTAGAGTGGTATCAGAGAAGGTAAATGGGATGGGAATTCAGGTTATTTATCCCTGCTGGGAAATAACATGTTCCTCCTTCTGGTGTCATTGGAGAACATGTGGGGGAGGCCGGACTTTATTTACCTCCATGCAACAGCAACAAACAATACCTCATTCTGCCCACTGGGGGTGGGAGAGGAGCTCAGAGGGGATTCAGGACTTTGACTACCATCTGTTTTCTATCATGTCAGTGGAAACCACGTGGGGAAATGCAAGGGCACTCTCCGCCTCTCAGTCAAAATATCAGTGGATATCTAGTGCAGAGCCAGAAATCCCTGTGGTGCCAGCGGAGGCTAAATGGGAAATCTGGACTGTCACCTCACCTGTCAGTATAGAACAGTGTTCCTATGTCCCTTCCTGGCACAGTGTCCTAGGAAAATCGCTAAAACAGATTTTTAATAAGACCCAGTTTTTCAACCATAATACCCCAAATATCCAGATATGAAGGGGTCACGCATCACTATAAACCAGAAAAGTCTTTATTTGAATGAAAAAAATAGAATCAACAGATGCCAACATTGAGATAATACAGATGTCAGAATTATCTGAAAAGGATTTGAAACCATCATATAAAATGGCTTAGTGTGCAATTATAAACATGTTTGCAGTAAATAAAATGTTGAAAGTCTCAGAAAAGAACTAGAAGATAGAAGACGCAATTATAGAACTGAAAAATACGGGGCACCCGGGTGGCTCAGTCAGTTAAGTGACAGATTCTTGATTTTGGCTCAGGTCATGATCTCAAGTTGTCAGATCAAGCCCAGTGTTGGGTCCTGTGCTAATCAAAAAAAGACAACCGAAAAATAAGGTAATCAGATTAAAAAAAAAAAAAAAAACTCCATGGATAAGCTTAATAGCAGAATGAAGAAGACAGGGGGGGAAATCTATGAACTTAAAGCAATAGAAATTAACCAACCTGAACAACAGAGAGAAAATAGACTTTAAAAAAGAATAAAGAGACTTCAGTGGCCTATGATAGTTTCTCAAAAGATCTAATATTTGTATCATTGATGCCACAGAAGGAGAAGCAGCAAAGGTTAAACCTGAAGATCTACATTTGCCAACAGGCATAAGCCTACAGATTTGAGAGCTTATCAAACTCAAAGAGGATAATTCCAGTAAAATCCACATCAAGATTTATCACAAGCCTCCTGGGTGGCTCAGCAGTTGAGCATCTGCCTTAGGCTCAGGGCGTGAACCCTGGGTCCTGGGATCGAGTCCCGCATCCGGCTCCTCGCAGGGATCCTGCTTCTCCCTCTGCCTGTGTCTCTGCCTCTCTCTTTCTGTGTGGGTCTTTCATGAATAAATAAAATCTTTAAAAAGAAAAAGATTTATCACAAACTGAAAACAAATGACACACACGAATTTCTTGAAAGCAGTGAGAAAGCAAGCGTACATTGCTGAGAGTGGAAAATAGAATTCAAATGGCAACAGATTTTTCATCAGAAACCATGTCAATCAGAAGAAAATGACATGGCATTTTTCAAGTGCTACAATAAAAGAATCATGATTCCAGAACTCTATCTCTATAAAGATATCTTTTAAGAATGAAGAGGAAACCAAGACATTCTCAGATAAACGGAAAGTGAAGGAAATGTCAGTAGCATATATATCCTAAATAAACGGTTTGGCACAGAATAGAAATGGTTAAAAAAAAAGAAGAAGAAAAGAAAAGAAAAAAAAAAGAAAAGAAAAGAAAAGAAAAGAAGAAAAGAAAAGAAAAAAGAAAAGAAAAGAGAAAAGAAAGAAAAGAAAGAAAAGAAAAGAAAAGAAAAGAAAAGAAAAGAAAAAAGAAAAGAAAAAAAGAAAAGAAAAGAAAAGAAAAAAGAAAAGAAAAATACAATAGACTGGAATAAAAAGAAACAAGGGAGTTGGCCCAGTGGTATAGTGCCAGGCATTTAACAATGAGATCTCCATAGGCTGGAGAACCTTAATTCACAGGTGGACAATTTCTGAGGCATATATTTTCCCACAAATGCCAATTTTAAGCTACCGATGTGGAGTAACAGCGAGTACAGAATTGGAAAGCAACAGGCACAAATGACTCTTGAGCCGGTGCAGCCAGTTCCCACACACCACCAGGCGGACCTGAGGGCGATCCTGAAAATACTGCTGCGGCAATGCTCGTGTAAGTGGGACTGCAGCATGATTATCTCTTAATGTAAATACTTATTTTTGATGAATTTTTTTGTTAAGATCATTTATATTATTCCATAGTCACTTCAAACAAAAGTCCACGTGACAAATCATAGATCCCTTTGTTGAAACAGATACGCACAGCATATGTGCAAACCAGGCCTGGCACTACGGGGCCTTGACATACCACACAGAAGGCAAATAAGCCGCAAGCACATCTCAAGTCAGACTTTAGGTTTTGCCCTTTCCATGAGATAATAAATTCAACCAAAAGACCCTGGCCCTTTGGAAGAAATGAGTCACAGTTGGGGGAACTACGTATTCTGTCAAAATTAGTTGTAATTTTAGTCCCTGTGAATAATCAGAATAAACCTTGGTATTAGTATCTTTCTCGATATGGAAGAGAAAAGTCAAATTGACTAAAGGTTTCCCATTAACACCAAGATTACCATATAAACTGAAATTTAATGGCTGTATGGATCATAAGGTATAATAATCACAGTGCTAAGTGTTATTACTGACTACAGAATTTAACTGGGCCAGTTCTCAGCTTGTGAGAGCAGCTGGACATCATTTCCAGTTGAGAAAATAAAGGTACCATTATAGAAATTTACAGAAAGCTACTAGATTTAGAAGCACAGCGGAAAAAATTTCAGTTTATCAGAGAAATGTATAACCCCCCTCTCTCTCTCTCTCCATCTTTCTCCACGAACATGGACACACACTATCACTAAAGAATAGATACAGGCAGGAATCCCTCAATTACAGAGATTAATTTATAATTTTGTTAAAAGATGGATAGTTTCCGAATTCATTAGTTGCATTCAGAAATAACTAGTCTGACTTTTAGAACAGAATAAATTTCAGAATAAATAGTCTTCTATGCTTTCTTCTAAGATAATTTTTAGAGTAATGTCTTCTATGAAAGTTAATAATCTGGAATCATGCCCTATTCATATGATTTATAGTAGAGCACTTTTCCTCAAAATATTATTATTGACTTTTAGATCCTGCACCAGAAAAGTGCCTTTCCAAATTCACATTTATGGAATAATTATAAAACTATTCATCCTAATAAATTGCTAAAACAGTTGTCACGTCTTACATATTTTATCAAATTTGATTTTTAAATTTGTTTATAATTTTTTGTTATATTTTTATTGGAATTCGATTTGCCAACACATAGTATAACACCCAGTGCTCATCCCATCAAGTGTCCTGCTCAGTGCCCGTCACCCAGTCACCCTAACCCCCCACCCACCTCCCCTTCCACTACCCCTTGTTCATGTCCCAGAGTTAGGTGTCTCTCATGGTTTGTCTCCCTCTCTAATTGTTCCCACTCAGTTCCCCTCCTTCCCTCACAGTCCCTTTCACTATTTCTTATATTCCCCATATGAGTGAGACCATATAATGTTTGTCCTTCTCCGATTGACTCATTTCACTCAGCATCATACCCTCCAGGTCCACCCACATCAAAGCACATGGTGGGTATTTGTCCTTTCTAATGGCTGAGGAATATTCCATCACTGTGGAAGGAGCCTCGATGTCCATTGACAGATGAATGGAAAAAGAAGATGTGGGATATCTATACATTTGTTTATAATTTACTTCAAAAAGAGCACATGACACTTTTTACCTTTCATTGTTAGTTGTATATATTCGGTGCAACTTCGTTTCCTGGAAAAATGCTTTAAACATTAGATTCATCATAACCAGCTTAATTTTTAGATGCTCAATTTAAAATCCGTAAACCTATACCTTTCAGGCTCAGTGATAAAAATAAGTTTCCCCTTATTTTCTAATATATTTATTAATATAAATTCATTTAAAATGAGCAGTATCCATTCTACAATCTTAACATTCTTATATTTGTTATTCCACTTTTTGCATTATTGAAGAATTCTTTTTCCTCATTTAGAGACGGACCTAGATTTTATTCCTAGGAATGACTTCCCAGTTAATTGTCCTCTATGTCTTCAAGGATGAAGTTAGCTCCTTGAACTCTTCTGTTTTCTGATTCTCTGTTCCAGTGTTCTCCACTGCTCATGGCTCAGCTTTCTGCGTCCTCTCTTCTAAGAAGCAAGTAACTATTAAAAAAGCACATGCATAATGCCAACTGCCTTGTGCATAAAATCAAGATATTGGAGAAGAACAGGAGTCAGCAAAATACAACAGAATTAGGCAGTCAAAACAGGTACCATATAGCTTACAAAGCTCTAAATACTTAAACCCTGGCCCCTTTATGGAAAAAAAAAAATTATCAACTCATGTTAAGCCACTCAATGTCAGGTGCTTTATCATATAGCAAAAGCTATGTAATACAAATAACAAGAACAAAATATGAGTAAGTTCCTTTATTGAAAGTGTGGGGAAAATGTCTATGGGTAAAATTCCAGAGAATGTAAGGGAAGTGAATGGTGATTTTGATAACATAAAAATAAAAGTCTTTCTCAGGAAAAAACAGATGGTAAAATAAGAAAACATTTTCAAATGATGTCACTAATATCCCTAATGTATAAAGAGATTCTAAAAGTAAGACAAGGAAAATATTAATAAGTTCTAAAAGAAAAAAAATAGTGGTATAAATAATTTAAAAATTATCAGCCTTAAAAATAATGAAGGAAATACAGATTAAAACTACGCTGAGATACCTCGTTCTCACCTATCAGTTTATCTGTTTATATTTTTCTGGTGTTCTGGCCAACAGACATCGGCACGTCCTCAGCCAGCAGCTACTGTCCGCCACCAGTTTTGGGGTGATTACAGTCCTTAACATCTTCCTATCTAGCTTAGACATCAGATACTGTGAAAAGAAACAAGTCATCTCCATTGTTCTTTGTCAAAATTTCTGGCCCATAGAATCTAAAAGCAAATAGTGATTGTTTTATATAATTAAATTTGAGTAATTTGTAAAGAAGCCATAGTAGTTGAATAGTATGTTGAAAAGAGGGTCTTGAGGTTTTACCTCAAGATTTATATAGGAATCTGTAAGTATTCTGAATTAGCCTAAAAATAGCATTTTCATAATTAACTGTTTTCGACTGGAGGATAAATTATGCAACACTGTAAGGGATACATCCCTAGAATCTAATGCTATAGCGTTATTATCTTAAAAATTGGAAAATAAAGCTTGAAGAAATTTAAGGATTATTATCCTTTGAGGTTCCTTATTTTATCTAGAGTATAGTTGAATAAGGAACAGTTATGCATATGAAAACCTTTTTCATTTCTAAAGAAAATATCCTAGCTGTCTCATAGAAGTAATTTTAAAATGAAAGCAATATTATTCCCAATATTAGATGATAAGATTTCTTATGGGGATAGTCACCTTGGTAACCAAAC